>CM042430.1:4646201-4823701 GCA_023631565.1 Gymnocephalus cernua
CTACTTACTATACTACTTTCGTATATTGAGGCCGTCAAAAATGTGCCCAAGGGTTAAAACCAATTAGGGGGCGCTATAGAGCAACCATACCACTCACAAGTCTAAATGTGAATTCAGGTGAAAGAGTTTACTATTCTGCACATGGCTGCAACATTTTTGAGAGTTTTCGTGCATCCTAAAGTCCTCAAGCAAGTGTTTGTAAAATGAAGAAAACCAAGATTTCGGAAATTTTAGAATTTTGTAATTTTTTCTAAAAATAGCACCATGGACTTCAAGATGAGACCTATTTTCCCTCAGAAGTTGGTATATTAACTTATTACTCTTGTCTAATTTAAGGCGCACGTTAAGGGGCGCTATGGAGCCCCCTGGCAATGCCTGAGCCAAATCACTACAGAACTTTGTAGTTTAAAATAGGTCTGATGTGTGCCAATTTTTGTGAGTTTTCCAGCATGGTAAGACCCTCAAAAATGCGAGTGACATCGCGGAATAATAATAATCATGATCTTTACAAAAACAATAGGTCCTTGCAGTTTCACTGCTCGGGCCCTAATAAGGCCACTTTAGATGTACTCATGCTAGGGATGTTAATAATTAACTGTTTAGCCATTAACCAACAATTAAGTTCTGACCCATTAATCAGTTAAACGTATCATATGCAGGGATTTCCTTAAAAACAATGTATAGAAAAAGTTAATCCTCTCAATCATCACTTATGACCCACTATAAGTGTGTGGTGGTGTCTGTGTCTGCAGAGTCCCTGCTCTCTGTGTTTTTTCTCTTTTCTTCTTATTTTGCTGTGTGCAGGAAGTTTTAGGGCGTGGTCAAAGAGCCTTTGGGCCATCAGTGGGTGTCTAACTCCCAGCCAATAACAGCGTGCAAGGTGTGTAGCCAGTTCTCATTCCCAACCGCCACTTTGCCCCTCAGCCTCTCACATTGCTGCACAAGTCTGACACATGCACAGACAGGATGAAGCTCTGCATTAACTCATAATCTGACAATGTGGCACTGTCCCATGGAGGCGTGGGTGTGATTATTTGTGCTTTAGAAAAAAACTGCTGCGAAACAATCAGAAAATAGCGTATATTCCTCTGATTACTGCTTAGCATGGCACCCTATCTCTTCATTCACTCTCTAGCTCACTCGACAACCGCTGAGCTCACTCACTCACTCACACACACACACACACACACACACACACACACACACACACACACACACACACACACACACACACACACACACACACACACACACACACACACACACACACACACATACACACACACACACACACACACACTGTCTCTCTCACTCTCTCAAACAGTGAAGCTATACTCACTACATACAGTATTCTACCCTTACAATGGCAGCCTTGTGTCATACTCCAGATATACAGTAATTACAATGTCCTGATTATGGGAAATAAATGTTATCAAATGTTGCTATGGAATAAAATTACAGATTCCCTGGATATTCAATTTTGATGTGATGTCATAATTAAACTTAATGTTGACATGGTACACTAATAAACAAGACATTTTGAAAAGGGCACTTCATATCAAAAAGGTTGCCGACCCCTGGGCTATACAATCTATTTTTTGAATACAACTCATGGTGCAGGTTCGGGTGAGCTTACTAGAAAATAGGCGTTTTCCCACCGGAGGGACTTTTGCAGTTCTTAGAACTAAAACGTTCCTAGAACACTTTTTTCGTCGTGTTCCCACCGGACAAATTTGGAGATTTTTTAGTTCCTCTGGCCGTATTTCGGGACTTTTTTAGCTCCTACTTCAGAGCAGGGTCTTTTCCCTTTTCCTAGGTCTCCTTGATTGGTCGAAATTATAAGTCACGCCCACTGCCAACCCAGATCTTGCAGTGCGCCAACAGTACTTGCAGACAGAGCAACAGCGGGACATTTTTAGCAATTTTCACCATCTTATTCATCATTAAAGTCACTTCTGACAATGTTTTAGGCGAGAAATGAACTATTTAGATTTCGAATATAGGCAGTCTTCCGAAAATCGTTGCCGAATTGACAATTTGCTTCAAAGTTTTCGGAGTTGAGAAGCTCCATAAAGTGAAGGGACTGCCAGCTGGTGGTGGCCGGATCGTTTGTTCTCTGGTCAGCCTGTCATCCTGGGATGCCCCGCTGTAAACTAGCGGACTCTCAGACCTCGGTCTCGTAAGAGGCTTTTATTTCGCCGTTGTTTGTTTAAATATCACAACACATGTCCATCATAAGTAGGGATGGGAATTGATAAGAATTTAACGATTCCGATTCCATTATCGATATTGCTTATCGATCCGATTCTTTATCGATTCTCTTATCGATTCTCATTGGGTGAGGAAATAAGTACAAATTTGTTTGTTTGTATTAACTCGCTTTAATATCTGATAAGAACACCGCACATACTCAGAGTATACACAAATTATGTGTAGCAACCTAGGAAAAAAACTAAAAGTAGGTGAGCTACAAAGTAAAGTCCAGGGACCTATAGATTTTTTCACATTCATTGGTCCAGCCAAAAAAATAAATAAAACTGCCCTTTAAGTGGCATAAAAACAAAAAACACAGACTGTAAACAGTCAAGGAAGAGCTTGTGCCTTTGGGAATATTCAACCTGAAACTAAATTCAACTCAACTGACATACAAAATAGAAAGAAGTCTTCTGTAAAGACCACAACTATCAACTTGGGCAAATTAACAATTTTTGTGCAGAAAAATGGTCATGTTTGCCCTCTCAGGAAGGATACGAGATCTCTCTGGACTTAGGGTGTCTCCAGAAGTGGAGAACACTCTTTCAGAAGGGGTGGAGGAAGCTTGGACACTGAGATACTTCTCAGCTAGAGCTGACAACACTGGCAACGCGTCACTCTTCTTCCACCACCAGAAACTGGCGCTGTCTTTGGTTGGAATAGGCGGAAGGCTTCTATAAAGCTGGATTTTTTCCGTATAGTAAAAGTTTACACAATGAATGGTGCTCACATTAACTAAATAGACAAGTTACCTTTGGCATTAATAGCAGATGGCATCTCGTTAGCTCCGCTGCTGCTTGACTCACTTGTTGTTGCTGTGTTGCTGAGTAGTAGAGAATCAAACACGCGACAGTCCTGCAAACGGATTGCGTGCTGTGTGGCCAAATGCTTCTGCATATTGGAGGTAGTTCCCCCCTTTGCCGAAATGACTGCATTGGCGTCTTTTCGAGTGAAATATAACCACACTTTAGATCGCTTCTGCCTCGATGACATGTTTGCTGCGTAACCAAAAGAACGCAGCGCGTGTGTGACGGTCATGACACATTTGCAATGAGCGGAACCGTTAAGCGGAATCGTTAAGCAGGTACACTAACGGTTCCAAGGAATTGATTCACTAAAGAAGAACCGGTTCTCGATTCCCATCCCTAATCATAAGATTAACGGGAAAGTGTGGTTAACTGCCTTTTTGCCGTTAAACTCCACAAGCGCCTGGTCCGCCGTGCACGCACACACACATGGCCACAGGCAGAGAGAGAGAGAGAGAGAGAGAGAGAGAGAGAGATACCTGTTTCTCTTCGAAAGACTTGTTTAAATTATGACATGGATTTAGACATTAGATTTATATAGTTTGGCGTATTTCTCTTCTGATTTTAATTAAGACCATTGTTGTGCTTGCATCACCCCCTTACCCCTCCTACCAGTCCCTGTGGCCATTTGGCCAGTGCAAATGCAAATGGAAAAAAAAAGATTTGTTTTTGTTTATTGTCTGTGTTTCTCTGTTGTGTACTCCAGCCTAGTCTTTCAAACTCCGTTATGAGGATCCCAGCAAGGCACAACAGGAACATTCTGATGTTCTCCTCCATCATGCTGCTTTGTTGTTGTTTGTGGCGCTAAGGTCTAGTGACGATGTTATAAAGACCATTGCGGTGCTTGCGTCACTCCCTTACCCCTCCTACCAGTCACTGTGGCCACTTGGCCGGTGGGAATGCAAATGGAAAAAGATTTTGGGGGAGAGTAGTTCTTAGAACTTGCTTAGAAATGTACTTTTCCCCTAAAAAGTACAAGTACTATCCAGTGGGAAAACGCCTAATATCACAGGTTTAGGCGGGCATAGTTACCGTTTTCAAGTTATACCAAGGTTTGAAAAAATCAAGGTTTCAAAACAACTAACATTTTCTGTCATACCGTTCCTAAGGTATGAGCTGTTTTTTACAAGTGGACATAAGGACAGAAAGTGTACTTTAGAAATCCCTCTCCTTGCCAGTGTGCAGTGAGTTTAAAAATATAATACACTGTGTTCAATGGAATAAAAATGTCTTTTACCCAGACATTTAAAAAAATAATACATTTTAAAGCTGTAATTGCAATACCGCAATACCGATATTTTTGCTGAAGGTTATCATATCGTCAGAATCGTATACCGGCCCATGCCTAGACAGGTGGGTCAAAAAGTGACAAAGCAGTCCTCCGAGAAAGCTTATTGTAACTTATGCCTACAGAAACATTGCATGCAATATTCCACCTTCTTTGTCTCTGACTCTCAAACACACACAAACCTTAGAGAGCGCCGCGGCTAGCAAGTTCTGTTTTAAGCTCTTTCTTTCTGCTAAGTTTGTGGCTCTCATGACCAACTGCTAGACAACGCTCACAACGGAGAGCTATTGACAATTACATGGCACTATATTGACGAGGACTGGCAGGTAAAATCAGCTGTCCTACTAACACGAAGTGTGCCAGGCAGACACACAGCTGACAACTTTGCAGCTAAACTAATTGATGCAGTGGAGACTTGGGAACTGGGAAAGCTGCTAACTCTCCCAGACCGGTGAGCTGGGACTCAGTTGGCTGCTTGTCCGTTAACGGTTAAAGGGGTGGTTCAGAATTTTAGACATAGGACCTCCATTTCCAAGTTAGTCAGTGTGTTATTTATCAGTGGGGACCGTTTTCAACACTTTTCATCCAGTCCTTCCAGTTGCAGAGTTCGCTGGTGCTAGGCTAGCGCAAGTCAACAATAATGGCTAGCCTGCCATTAAAAACAGTCTGACCCACTCCACAGTACACCCAAGGCAAATATATTATAATGCCAGACTATCAATGTAAATGTCTGTTGATAGAATACTGTTAGAAATAAAACTACCCTTGTATCGCATTGCAATAGTTATACTTTGTTCCCTGTAGTTGGTAGCATAGGCTACAGCAGCGGCGGAGTGATATTACCTAGGCTAGTGGTTAGCCCAGCCAGGTATCTACCAAGAGTGTAGCTATACCGTTAGCTAACGTTGTCACTCTCCACAATGCATTGAACTGTAACGTTATCTCTACTAACGTTTCTAGTTCTCAATCTATCAGTAGCAGCTAAGCTAACATTATGAAAGGGGCTAGCTTTATGAGCTAGAGTAGCCTACCAAAAGGTATTACCTGTTCAGTAGCTTTTGGTGCATCTGGAAAGACGGGATGGAACGAGATGGGAGGAACGGCCTCCCTGATCTAAACCAGAGTGGTTGTCTGTTGTTGGACTTCTGTGCTAGTCATGGATTGTCTATAACAAACACCATGTTCGAACATAGGGATGCTCATAAGTGTACTTGGTACCAGAGCACCCTAGCCCGAAGGTCAATGATCGATTTTATAATCGTTTCATCTGATCTGAGGCCGTATGTTTTGGACACCAGGGTGAAGAGAGGGGCGGAGCTGTCAACTGATCACCATCTGGTGGTGTGTTGGGTCAGGGGGTGGGGGAAGACTCTGGACAGACCTGGTAAGCCCAAATGGGTAGTGCGGGTAAATTGGGAACGTCTGGAGGAGGCCCCTGTCCGACAGACATTCAACTCACACCTCCGGCGGAGCTTTTCGTGCATCCCTGTGGAGGCTGGGGGCATTGAACCTGAGTGGACAATGTTCAAAGGCAGACCAGGGTGGTGGTTCCGCTGTTCAAAAAGGGGGACCAGAGGGTGTGTGCCAATTACAGGGGTATCACACTTCTCAGCCTCCCTGGTAAAGTCTACTCCAAGGTGCTGGAAAGGAGGGTTCTGCCGATAGTCGAACCTCGGGTTGAAGAGAAACAATGCGGATTCCGTCCTAGTCGTCGAACAACGGATCAGATCTTCACTCTCGCAAGGATCCTGGAGGGAGCCTGGGAGTATGCCCATCCGGTCTACATGTGTTTTGTGGATCTTGAGAAGGCGTATGACCGGGTCCCCCGGGAGATACTGTAGGAGGTGCTGCGGGAGTATGGGGTAAGGGGGTCCCTTCTCAGGGCCATCCAATCTCTTTATGACCAAAGCGAGAGCTGAGTCCGGGTTCTCGGCAGTAAGTCAGACTCGTTTCAGGTGTGGGTTGGCCTCCACCAGGGCTGCGCTTTGTCACCAATCCTGTTCGTAGTATTTATGGACAGGATAGGCGTAGTCGTGGTGGGGAGGGGTTGCAGGTGGGCTGGGCTGGGATGAGGATCAGCACCTCTAAATCTGAGGCCATGGTTCTCAGCAGGAAACCGATGGAGTGCCTTCTCTAGGTAGGGAATGAGTCCTTACCCCAAGTGAAGGAGTTTCAATACCTGGGGGGTCTTGTTTGCGAGTGAAGGGACAATGGAGCGGGAGATTGGTCGGAGAATCGGCGCAGCAGGGGCGGTATTACATTCAGTGTATCGCACCGTTGTGACGAAAAGAGAGCTGAGCCAGAAGGCAAAGCTCTCGATCTACCGGTCAGTTTTCGTTCCTACCCTCACCTATGGTCATGAAGGCTGGGTCATGACTGAAAGAACGAGATCCAGGGTACAAGCGGCCGAAATGGGTTTCCTCAGGAGGGTGGCTGGCGTCTCCCTTAGAGATAGGGTGAGAAGCTCAGTCATCCGTGATGAGCTCGGAGTAGAGCCGCTGCTCCTTTGCGTCGAAAGGAGCCAGTTGAGGTGGTTTGGGCATCTGGTAAGGATGCCCCATGGGCGCCTCCCTAGGGAGGTGTTCCAGGCACGTCCAGCTGGGAGGAGACCTCTGGGAAGACCCAGGAGTAGGTGGAGGGATTTAATCTCCAACCTGGCTTGGGAACGCCTCGGGATCTCCCAGTCAGAGCTGGTTAATGTGACTCGGGAAAGGGAAGTTTGGGGTCCCCTGCTGGAGCTGCTCCCTCCGCGACCCGACAACGGATAAGCGGAAGACGATGGATGGATGGATGGATGGAAAGACGGATGGAACAGCATTCGTTGTCAGTGACTTGCGGTCCTTTAGATTGCAGAGTTTTCTGTCGTCTGGTCTAAAATGATCACTACACATTCACCACTTGAGTAGAGTCTCTGCCGGTGTCTTGATGTTCAAGCCAGCAGCAAGAAGCCACAGTTGGTTCCTTTCTGGATCTCTCAATGGAAACTTTGTGGTGCCCATCTGTTTGGTTTATTTTTACAATTTCTAAATGTACACTGAATCACCATGTTGCCTAGTCCTTAGTTTCCAATCCAATGCTTTAATACCAATGTACTAGGCTACTACTAGGTTTCCCGACTGTTATAATTATTTGCCTTGGGTGTACTGTGGAGTGGGTAAGAGTGGGTTTTTAATGGCAGGATAGCCGTTACTGTTGACTTGCGCTAGCCTAGCACCAGCGAACTCTGCAACTGGAAGGACTGGATGAAAAGTGTTGAAAACGGTCTCCACTGATAAATAACACACTGACTAACTTGGAAATGAGGTCCTGTGTCCAAAATTCTGAACCACCCCTTTAATGATCGGTTTAGGGGGGTCAGCTATCCGTCAGAAAAAAATCTCAGAGAGGGCAGATGTTTCTGTCCAGGTATAGGCAAGGCAAGGCAGGTTTTTCTATATAGCACACTCAGCAACAAGGCAGTTTAAAGGGCTTAACATAAAACATTCAGGAGCAATTAAAATCAATTCAATTCATTCAAAAATTGAGAATAAAAACAAGACAGGTCTTCAGCTGCAGTTATCGTTTTCTGTAACAACATGGCTTTTCCTCAGGTGCCACTTTTACTGGGCTTCTAGTCTTGCTATAGCAGGGGGTATTCAATTAAAATTAAAAAAGGTCCAGTTAAAATGTCGCCCCAAGCAAATGTCCAAACCTTATAATGTCTAAATTGTATTGCATGGGCCTGTGACTGCCCTGCCACTAGTTTGAAACTTGGTTTGAATGGAGGCAGTGCCATTCTCGTGCACATGTGCAGCTCATTGGTGAGCCTGGAACGGTACTTGGTTTTAATAATCATAGACCGACCATGGAAAACAGTCTCAGACACAGTGTGTAGGCAGAGGGCAGCAGGTCAGTTGCTTCATGGTCCATGCTGTCGTCTCTCTCACATCTCTCTGTTGTTCACTCTAGCGCAGTTCCCAACCTTTTTACTTGACCCCTTTTTCTTTCATTGAATAAACTGACAATCCCTGACTAAATTACTGTACATATTGTATGGTTATTTCATATAATATTGTATAAATATAATATAATTGTATTATATATAAATATAAATATTTGATGCATAATAATAGTCGTATAGAACAACTGATAAACTGTACAATTAACGCAAAATGAATTTTGAGCAGATTATTGGGAATATTGCATCCGAGATGAGTTTTCCTCTTATTTTTAATTCAATTATCTGAATGTATGTATTATATTATTGTCTCTTGTTCAACACTACACATGTCGGTGTTTACATTGACGTTGCGGTGCTCATACGTCATTGTCACTCACGAGACAGTCTCACGAAACAAAATCATGGTTAAGTAACGCAGTAACGCAGCCTGCTTACGGGGAAGTAACAGTAATCTAATTACTGTTTTTGCAATTGTAATCCCTTTACTCTTTACTCATTACTTGAAAAAAAGTAATCAGATTACAGTAACGTGTTACTTCTAACGTGTTTCTACCCAGCAGTGGTCTTTGCATGGTTAGTCTCTCATTGCCAGACCTATCTCCACAGCGCTGGGGAGTAAAGTCTGGCTGTACACCACAGATGCATTCTGGGATAGGAGAAAAACACTGGGTTGTTTACATTACTTTAAACCAATCACAATCGTCTTGGGCGGCGCTAAGCTCCAGACGCAGCGACGATGGCTCTGCAATACACAGTCAACGAATATTCTAAATTCGAATATATAGCCTATTCAAATAGTAAAAAGAAACAGACATTAGAATGTGAAAATGTATTTCGAATATTATAAGAGGGTTAAAAAAACAGCACTACCAATTTCAGTTAGTCATGCAATGTCTGCTTTCATTGAAATACAGATCCATACAACTTTTTTATCAAGTGTAGCTAATTAACTTTAATTGTGTAAGATGAAAATCATGACTGATGTCTGGTGTGCACTCAGCAAGATGGTGTCAATACTGTTTAGCCTTGACTACAGATGGTTTCCTAGTGAAAGAAACAACACTCGGTCAGTCAGTTCTACAGTGAAATGCTTTGGCAGAAATCTTTAGTGAACTTATTTGTGTTCATGTACAATAATGCACAAAATGAGTGCTGACCAGTTGTTCAGATTTTAAACTATAGCAGCAAAAAATTCACTTTCTTTTAATTACAGATCTCTGTAATAACAGAGCAAGCCCTACTGTCCAATGGCAATGTTGTTATCTAATGCTTGCTTTTAAAATGGAGATAATTTTGGAAAAGGCACAATGTTGCCCTTGCAAAACACAATGGAGTGGGTTGGGTGTACCAGCATTACTCAGCCACAGTCGGTTTCAAAGAAACTTTTCATCTAAGGCACAGTGTTTCCCCTACGTTGATTGGAAAGTGGCGCACCGCCACAGTTAAATTTCTGCCGCCACGCCACGGTATCAATGTTGATTGTCGGAGAATAGCGCAGATACGCGCTTCACAGGTAGAGGTATGAACTCACGCTAGTCTCGTTACTGTAAGTAGGTTACGATAAAACCTTCGTGAGTAAAAAGTCAATACTTATCAATGCACTCACCTGTATAGACCGGCATAAACATGTAGAAAGCGATATTTTAATTTGCTCTGTCTGCTCTGTCCACCGCGCTGTTTTAGGCAAACACAGCTCTAGTCTGCTCATTTTTACCAACAAGCTAAAACAAATAAAGCTGTTGGTTGTAGTCTTAGTTTAGCTTGGCGGGAATCTAGAAATTTGGACAAATTCTTATAAACTTAACTGCTGGCTGAGTGAACCATCCTCTCTCCTGGAGTGGTAAAGCTATGGATGTATTATAAGACCAAAACAGATACATGTGGCTACTTAATATGCACGTGAATGACGCGATCGTTACCTTCGCGTTCTTCATTCTTGATGATAATGCTGGTTGTATTATTTTGCAACAGCATCATTTCATTGCAAATGAGGCATACAGTATGAATGGCAGCCTGCTTATCAGTCCATTCATCATTAAAGGCTTTTCCACGTCAATTTCCCCTTCAGCCTCTTTGACTGTGACATTTTTACCTGACAACAGCCTTTCTTTCTGCAAGCATTTTCCTGCATACTACAACCATGTTCTAGTTAAAGAGTCAGTTATCATTATGGAGTCCATGTTTTTGAGGAGTTTGCTCACACAAATGTTCCTACTGACTTGATTAATATACCAGAATATACTTGCTATAGGAGAGATAGGGTCAAAGGAAGGGGAGGGGGTGTTTTAATTTATATTAGGGAGCATTTTAAAAGTTTAGAACTTGATTTGAATGTAAACATGGAGTGTTTGGGATTAAATGTAATTCTTTCTTCAAACATGAAATTTAATATAGTTGTGCTTTATAATCCTCCAAGTCATGATGTGAATTTCTACAACGAATTGAAAAATCTTCTTGTTCTCGTTGACAATCGCTGTGAATGTATGATATTTGGGGATTTTAATATTAACTGGATGGTTAAAAGTGGCAAATTACAACTAAAGTCATCTATGGAGAAATTTAAATTCAAACAGCTGATTGATAGACCCACTCGAATTATTGGAAAGAGTGAAACTCTTATAGACCTGATTTTCACTAACAGGCCAGAGAGAGTAACAAAAACATATAATCTCATTACTGGCCTTTCAGATCATAACATGACACTGATAGTAAGAAAGCTAACCAAAAAAGGTATACTCCACCATAATTAATCAGAAAATCCAATTATAACAACAGAAATTCCCAAATCTAGAGAAGTAAATTTTGAACATGATTTAAAGGAAGTTAACTGGGAAAAGGTACTTAACGAAACAGACTTAAACAACAGTACAAGCAATTTTAACTCTGTGCTACATGGTCTATTAAGTAATCATACAAAAACCTGGAAAAAAGCACCTAAGAAATACTCTCTACCATGGTTTAATAATGACATCCTTCAGATCACTAAAAGGAGAGATATTGCTCTTAAAAAGTCTTAAACAAAAACTATTACTGACCACCTTATTTATACAGGCTTGAGAAATAAAGTAGTAGCAGAGTTGCGAAAGGCTAAGACTAATTATTTTTCTAAACTAATTGAAGAAGCCAGTGGTAATAGTTCTAAATTGTGGCAACATATAAATAGACTAACCAATTCAAGTAGAAAAAAAACACAAATAAGTGGTCTTATTTGTCATAACTTGATTCATGGTAATGAGGCTATTGCAAATGCTTTTAATACTTTTTTTATCAACTCTGTACAAGATTTAGCTAGTAATTTTAAGTGTATCAAGTCATCTCTTGAAGGGCCTGACAATGTTCACACAGGCTTATTCTGTATTAAAGAGGTATCTTGTGATAAAGTTAAAAAGGTGATTGTAAATATGAGTAACTCCATGTCTAAAGACATTCACAACATACATGCTGCATTAATTAAGAGATATGAAAGCTGTCTGTTAGAGCCAATTACTTATTTAGTAAATTTATCAATACAAACAAAAAATTTCCCAGAGAGATGGAAAACAGCAATAATTGCACCAGTCTATAAATCAGGTGATAAGGAAGTAGCAAGCAACTACAGGCCTATTGTTATCCTTCCGGTAGTTTCCAAAATTCTGGAAAAAATTGTCGCAGAGCAACTATCGGAACATTTAGAGTCTAACCAGCTGCTTTATCCATTGCAGTTTGGATTTAGAGACAAACATTCCACCGAAACAGCTAACTGTTATCTGCTTGACAAAATTAAAGAAACACTGGATAAAGGAAATGTTGTCGGGGCAGTGTTCCTGGACCTAAAAAAGGCCTTTGACACTGTTAATCACAGTATCTTACTACATAAATTAAATCAATTTAAAATATCTTCTGAAGCTTTACAGTGGTTTAGGTCTTATTTGGGTGGGAGACAGCAATGTGTTAGGGTCAATGGGGTTAAGTCACCTCTACATGCTAACAACATATGAGTACCGCAAGGGTCTGTACTTGGCCCATTGCTGTTTACAATGTATATAAATGACCTACCAAAATGCTGTCCGGGGGTAAACTGTCAGATGTATGCGGACGACACAGTGGTCCATGTTTCTGCTAAAACATCCAGTCTGGCAGGTGAGCACCTGACAAAGGCATTACAGAATATATCTAAATGGCTTGAGTTATCTCATTTATCTCTTAATGTTAAGAAAACCGTTTCCATGTGTTTCTCCATACGAAATAGGCCTATAAGCGATATATTTGAGGTACAGATAAAAAAATGAAGTAATAGAAGCAGTAAATGAAGTCAAGTATCTTGGAATTATTCTGGACAAAAATTTAAAATTTGATAATCATGTTAAGTACATCTGCAAGAAGGTCAAACCAAATATAAATTGTTTCCATTTTATCAGAAGGGATTTGTCTTGTCACACTGCTAAACTATATATCCATTCAATGATATTCTCACACCTATCATACTGTATTACATCATGGTCACAAGCATCTCCATCTAAATTTAAACCAATTTTCTCAATTTACAAACAGGCAATAAAAATTATGGACAAGAAACCCATGAGATGGCATCATTGTGATGTTTTGAGAAAGCATAAGCTTTTGGGCTTTGACAGTTTTATTGATTGTAATTATATTAAATTGGTTTATAAATGTTTAAATAATCATGTCTCACCAAAGTTTTCAAAACTAGTAAGTAGGCGTCAAAGCTCTCATTGGGCGAACACACGAGCCACTGTCAGAGGTGACTGTCTAGTCCCGAAGTGTAAGACCTCTTTTGGTCAGTCTGCTTTCTCGGTAAAGGGGCCAAATCTCTGGAATGCTTTACCCACTGATTTAAAACTAGAGACCGATGGAAATGCTTTTAAAAGAGGACTTAAACAATGGCTAAAAACTAAACAACAGTGCTCACATGAATAACCTACTATTAATAGTCTTTGATTCTGATGTTTTGCTGTTTATTCTTCTTGTTTTCTATTGTTTTTTTTCTTTTAAGCTATATGGTATATTGTAGTTATTTTTTTGTTAATATTGTTATTATCATTTTTTTCTTAGTCTTGATATTGTATTTGTTTGTTAAAAGCCTCCCATGGACAGGTGTTGAAAATTAGCATGTGTGCTATAACACTCATACTAATACATATGGTTCGTCCAATGTTATTGTATGTCCATGTCAAATAAAATATAAATAAAAAAATATATATATTTGGAAGACAACACTTGGATTTATGAGCCATGGTGAAATGGCTAGATACATCATTTTGATGCCACTTTTCAACCTTTAACAGGCTTCATGATTGTGTGTGCTCCCCTGGCAACCATCTCTAGCTCAGGTCTGTGCAATTCCCTAAGTGGCCTCTGCAGTGAATCCAAAGGTAGACTTGTCATCCTGGTTATTTGAAGAAAATTATACAGTACATTGTTTGGAAGAGAGAGGTGAGTGGAAAAAACGGTAATAGGGTGCATCAGTAAGGATAAATCACTTGCTTATTTTTTTTAGGATTTTATTTGTTTGGCCAGTTACAAATAGTTTGAGTGGTCTCAAAAGACTAGATGGCAGAGCTGACTGTGAATGTACTGGTATGATGACAAGACAGGTGACATTTAAAAGTGACATTTTAAAATGTGTCTGAGTAGGAATGCAATTCTTTCGATGCATCATGATATATCATATCATATAAGCTATTCATTTCAGTTCAACTTTGCTCACTTAAATATATTATCCATCATTTCCAACAACTATTTGATGTTTTTTATTTATTTGTGATATGAATTTGGCCATCTCTTCATAAATACACAAAATAACAGTTTTTCCTTCCTGTAATCCCGACAGCTGCAGAGATGATGAACACCTTTGTGGCTTACTCCTCCCTCAGTCTGGGAAATGACTGTCATTTCACCATGCAGCCTCAGTGTGCATCCCTGCATTGATTCTTGTAACAAACAATGATGGATTTTAACAACCTCAGACTAGTCATGTCATGATGGTTTATGGTTAATGGAAAATGCCCCATTTTTACTGCAATGACATTTGGCACAATCAATAATTGGCGGACTGCAAGGTATTTTTAAGAGAATTTTCAAAACATTAGTTTCAGTTACTTAATAGGAGAGGAGTGGTATGCTTGCAGTCCCTCTTAACCTATTTTCCAACTCATTTCGGCTTGCCCTGAATTCCTCCACGTAACTTCATGTATGTGTGCCACTTCAAACAGTAGCACCTTGCTCATCGGGCTTTGAAGTGTTAGCTGTGTCAAGGTCTCATATTCAGTATTTTTCTAAGGAAACATAAGCATTTCAGGCACATTCTTGATGCTCCCTTCTTCATCACGAAAGCCATCACTGATCATGTAATTTTACCACTGTGAATGGTGCTAGCTCCATTCAGGTGTGCTCTATCACGTGTTGAACACAATACGTGCCTGTGCTGCTCTTCTCTTTGGTAATTGTCTTTTGATTGAGGTCATCGGAACAATTAAAACCATTGAGGGGTGAAAAGTGGTAGCAGGAGACTTGATACAGCTATACTAGGTAGTAGAAAGGATGAACAAAATGTACAGAAGAGATAATTGTGTGTTTGGAGCCCTGCTGAAGTCAGGATTTTAAGAAGTTATATTTCTGTAATGTCATGAATTCTCTTCTCTTCTCTCAGCTTGAGTACAATGGCATAGCACTTTTTATGAACATGAACAATTTGGTGCCTAATGGCTAGTCTAAATTATCATGACTTGAATCTTTGATGTCCTTCTAACATACAACAAAGAGCTGACAAATAAACAACCTAACTAAAACGTGCTGTCAACCGGCAATAATGGCAACATCCACTTTGTTTCTTAAATCTTGAAAAACACAATTGGTTGTGTCAGTACGGGGACATTTTCTCATGATGATTTGCATCTCTACAAAAATCCATGATGGTCTGTCAAACGCGATGGGAGATATGATTTTCCTTATTTGCTGTTGGGCCCTTTAGGAAAATTATTGTAATTTTGTGAAATGCTGGTTCTTAAGAATATGACACATCACTCAGGCACGTATTGTCAATATCAGATCAGTAGTTTCTTGGATGTCGCTATTGATGAACGAGATAGTGACTGATAAACTGTTCAAATAATGAATAGTTTCTGAACATTCACACACTGTTTGACTCAAGTGTAGCAGTTAGCTGAATGTCACGTATGACCAGAGTTTGAAAATATACACTCATCTCCAGGAATTCCTCCTGTGTTGTGTGACAATCACATTTTATTTGTTATCTACAGTACACTGGCCATTCTGTGTCAATGTGTACAAGTGAAGCGTGGGCAGAACAAAGTTGTCTCTGTGTGGGAGATGGCGGTGGATCAGTACTAATACACACTAAATAGTCTGATGGTGTATGAGAAACAATGTTCAGGCTGAAGATTTGTAGTTTTCATGTTGTGATTAGTGCTGTGAAACAATTAAAATATTTAATAGCGATTAATCGCATTAATGTCATAGTTAACTCACGATTAATCGCAATTAATCGCACATTTTTATCTATTCTAAATGTCCCTTGATTTCTTTTTGTCCCATTATTTTTTCTCATTTTAATGCTCTTATCAACATGGAAAAGTGAATCGTCTTGCTTTGTGCAAATGTTTTTTTTTATTGAAAACAACATCGGCATATTGTTCAATTTCACACAAACATTCACACTTGTAGCTAATAATCTTTCACACAATGTAAAACTGTTACCTCGATTTTCCATTGCAGATAGTACTGCCTCATGCCTGAGGCGAGCGTGCCGGGTTTCCCCTGACTCATTTCCTGGTTGTCCTGGTTGTCCTTCTCCATAACTGGTGTGGGAGACCTGGGTTGTCCTTCTCCATAACTGGTGTGGGAGACCTGGGTTCGATTCCCGCCATGATCCATCAACCAATGTGTCCCTGAGCAAGACACTTAACCCCTAGTTGCTCCAGAGGCATTTGACCTCTGATATACATAGCAATTGTAAGTCGCTTTGGATAAAAGCGTCAGCTAAATGACATGTAATGTAATGTAATGTAATAACCAACGTAAAATCAAGGAGAGGGTTAACTTTTCCTGCTCCAGGTTTCCCACCGTGGTCAGAAAGAACAGGGGAGACACTTTGTTTCTCTCACTATGACTCTAGAGTCGCTACTCGCTCCGAAGCTAATCGCCGTGACAAGCCTACAGTACTAGCTAGCTACACGTCTCGCAAGCCCAAACAAGTGTGTGCGCCCGGCCACGCCAAGACCCGCCCTTCAATCACTACCATTGGCCAGGCGTCCAAGGTAACGTAACCCCATTTGTTCAGGTCCTATCCCCTGACCAATCTGCTATCCTAACCTTAACCACTCGAGGTGAAATGCCTAACTCCAACCAATCGAGCTGCTTCGTAGGGCGGGTCTTAGCGTGGCCATAGTGGAATTCGTAATTTTGCCGGCCGTGTCTGTTTTGTTTCCAGTCTAGCTAGATCTGGAAGAACGTTAATTGTGCGATAAAAAAATTGTCGGCGTTAAAACGCGTTAAACTGACAGCACTAGTTGGCTACCAAAAATAGACTTAATTGTCTTTGTTACAAACAGTGGCGGCAATCATCCAGTTTACACTATATACAAGGTTTTGGGGCCTGATTTGAACCAAACTTCTAGACATCCTTTCCAGCTGAATGGATGTTAAAGCATCAAAAATAGCAATGAATCAAAAAGCATTCTCATGAACAGGTTTGTGTGATATCGTACGATAACTGATGCACAACCATTTGTGTGATTTCATACAAAATGATGCCGGTCACGTGATAACTGGTCATATGACAGTTAAGTTTAACAGACAAAAGGTGACTGTGAACCGGGTACAGGGCACCGCGAGGTTATAGCCGTTGCAGTTGAGTTTAGCCGACAAAAGGTGACTGTCCTGCTGCGACCACATTTAAGTTTATTCACCAAAATGACTAGTTAAGATTAGAAGAAAGATTGTGGTTTTGGTTAAAACACCGGTCCCCTTAAAGGTATAATGGAGGATTTTCACGAATTTTAGAAAAAAACTGCCCTCTCCACTTTTTGAAAAAATGCACATGCGCAACACCCTACCTGCTCCCGAGAGGGAACGCCTATTAAACGTGTGCACGAGAGAGCATGCAACAGCCTAGTTCTCCTCGTGCACGCTCTGTTTACAAGTTGCTGTCGGCATGGCTCTACAAGCCCCCGGTTAGTGGAAATCTATTTACGACAAGCATCTCTATAGCTAACTTTACAGGCCAACAAACAAGCTATCGCCGAGGCAGCGGTCGGAGGCTTTTATATACTGTCTATGGTCGGGCGCCGTGGCCGTCTGATCGCTGACCTGTCACGGCACGTACGACGGCCTTACGTAAACATATCCCAGAATGATTGACAACTAGGAGGACCAATAGTTTTGATGATCCACCCGGAAAAAGAAAATCCTCCGCTATACCTTTAAGTTGTATTCCCGGGACACAAACACCGGTTTCCTGTATACAAGTCTTAACTTAACTACTTCCGGGACACAAACTTGCTTCCTTGAAAACCCTGTGTTCCCTACATGGATCTTTGTGCTTTAATACAGCGGCAGTCAGTGTGCTGCATACAGTAATAGATACGTGGAAAACATACCAACTACTCTGTATTACTTTTCATAGCTATAAATGAATGGTTCATGAGAACAGCCTGAATAAATACACTAGGCCTGCAGCTATCGATTATTTTAGTAATCAGGTATTCTACTGATTATTCCATTGATTAATCGAGTAATCGGATAAGAAATACTTTTGTTTTATTGAAGAGCAATATTATACAATAGTTTGGTTTAATTTTCGGAAAAAGCCAATATTTTTATTGCCTACATTGCTTACAATATCTCAAAAAAATAAACATTAAGTGCATTTAAGTGCCACATTACATTGTTTTTAAAGGAAATGCAATAACAACCTCAAACTAAGGCATACATTAAACATACATAAACATTACCTTAAGTTGTGCAGTTACAACCTGAGACTGATCTGTATACAGTATATGGCTATATGTAAATATTAGTTATACTCAACCTATTTTCATTCATATATTTGATTACAATGCCACACAGCTCTGTTACACTTATGCTAGTAGATCGTTGATCAGCTGTTTCGGCTGTTTAGATCCAATTGTGGTCACCACTACGTATTTTATTGTCTTTGTTTTTGGTAGTTGTGTTTGGTGTAGAGTTTTTGTTTTAATTACACTGAACTGATTCCAAACTTTGGACACTATTGTCGTTTTCTCCAGCCTGTCTCTTCTCTTAGCCCCTAACTATTTACGCTCTTTCTTGATTTTGTAAACTGCGCCATCAGTCTTCATGGCATGTGTCGCCAGCAGCGTTAGCCCAGTTTGCGACAGTAATAATCATCTGTGTGGAAACACCATGAGCGATACAACGTTGGTAACATTGATTAAACAAAGCTTCCAGGCAAATCATTTTGCATGGAGGATTTTTAGTAATCAAATTATTTGAGTTACTCGACGAATCGTTTCAGCCCTAAAATACACCAATTGAAAGCATCTCACTGAGGCTTAAGGACATAGCCCTGATGGTTGTAACATTGCAAATTTCCTAAAGACCAACTAATTAACAAAGTGTTTACCCCAATTGGATTTTCATTACCCATTTGGATAACCATCAATGACCCTTTTTTAATAATCATCCCTGGAGTTGGATTGTTATAAGGGGTACGGCCTGTCTTCACACTCATTGGAGAGTTGTTATGAATAACAAAAAGGCTTTAAATGGGAAGATGTCATCTCTCTTGGGAATGCTGATAGCCACTATTGTTCCATTCATAGATTCTATGCCTTTAAACCTTATCAATAACACACTCATCAGGAACATTCATGTTGCTCTTGTTAGTCCGGGTGCAGGACGGCGCTATCTTTCTCATCAATGTCAGCCAGTAACTGAGACTGAATAGGGTGTAAATGATTGGCTACTTGATACCACTTAAAAAGAATACTTGTAAATGTTCCAATTTCAGTGAACATGTACAATGACAAAGCCTATTCTTGAAGACTTGAAACTGAACTAAGATTATGCTTTTCAGAATATTTTGAACAGCAAATTCAGCACAGTGCCTCCCTAAGCTGTAAAGCTGAGCATCAGGACTTCAGGAATCATGATGTCATCAGGTGACCTTTTTGGAGCTGATCCAGTGAAACTGAATTAATGAATGATGCTGTGGGCTCAGAGGATTTTCATTTTAAATATTGCATCCAAATGAGTTTTATTTGAATGTAGGGCTTTCAGCTGTGATTCAGAAAATGTCCCCGTGTCCCAGTAAAATCACCATGGGTGCTGTCGTCCTGTCCCAGGAGTTGTGTCATTATTCACTGTCCATGAAGCAGCTCCAGGATTTGCCTGTAAATGACATTACTACATTCTGACTCTGCTTTTCAAGGACAGACTATTCATATTCAGTTTATTAAGCTGTGGACTGCAATACTACAAAAACATGTTTGAAAGGTGCATGTCCCTTTCAGTGGTCACAAAATGAAATGTAGCTTGTGCCACTTAATAATCAGTAAAAATAGTAAAAGTAATAGTCTGTTATAATCCATTAATAAAGTCAATTTGGGGCACACATTTAATCGTCTATCTTTAAACCTCTCTTTTAATTGGTGAATGTCCTATGCCAACACAGCATAGCCCCGATCCCAAGAATTTTACGTGGTAATGAAATAAACCTATAGAACTGTTTCAGCCTAGCTTTCTGTTGCACAAACAAGTGCATGCTGTATCCTGTAGATTTCCTCTGGATTTCCTCAGGCAAAATAGCGATTTTCTGGGTGTGTATGTGTGGTGTAGGCCTAGATGCAGACATCCACAGGCATGCCATTATGCATATCGGAGTCATATCAGAGGTAGCAGGAAATTAAGTGAAGTGTATTTTCTTCACGTTACACTTGTTGACACCTTGCTTTGATGATTTCAAGTTTTCAGCATTTTGAACCTTGCGGTTATTATAATAAATTATTTGGCAAAACCTTGAACTTCTACAGATCTTCCTTGTGCCTTCTGTTTTCTTTTTCTCAGTGAAAAATAAACCACTAACCACTTTGGCCACATCCACATTTAATTTTTTAAATTTTGTCTAAAATATTTTTAAAACCAAAACAACTTAATGCTTTTCAAAGATGAATATTTGTAATTCATTTATTTTATTTATTGTTATTAGTCCACATTCTTCGAGCTCTTAAGGGACAGCACTTGATTACTTATTGAAAAGAGAAAACATATTGGCAGAGAACATACTAACTCATTTTTTACTACCGTACATTTATACTAAACCTTTTTACTTTACATTGCTCAACAACTTAACAACTGGTTTCGACGTTTTCTCTCTTCATTGAAGGAAAACCATTTCTTTCATTCCTTATTCACACACACAAAGAACTAGTTCTAAGAATAGAAACATGTACTGTATGTAAACATGACATTAAATGTTTAATGAGTCATTCCCGTTACGCTGCTTAGTGTACTGTACAAGGCAGTTGCAGGGAATTCTCTTCACATCTTGCTTTTGCAATGTAGTGCATGCTCTATAGTAAAGGATTGCATTAATTAATACAGGTCTTTCTGGTCCGAATGCAGTTTTGAGTAGTGCAGGCATTTTTCAATAGCTGTAGGCGGTGAAGTTGGAACGCTTTGGGTGTGATTAAAAAAAATAATGAACGTAGTTGACGTGGAGATAGTGGGATATTTTATTGATAAGCTTGACCCCAGTCAGACATTATCAGAATGTTGAGATGATGGGAAAAAAAATCAAAAATCTTGTTAATCTATGTAAGCTTTTTTCAACAAATAAATAATTCAGCAAATTCATTTCATTTCCCACTGTTTGCCTGAAATTGGCTTTTCAATGATTTTATTTGCATTTAATTTCCTGGTGTTTCTGATATGGGCCCAGTCAAGAAGTCTACTGGCCAATAAAAGACAATAGAGCACCAGAATTTGAAAATGTGCAGCAAACAGGACCCGATCTAAAACAATATGAACATTGACATTGCTCATAGATTGGCTGCGTTCACCAGCTGCTTCCACAACACCTTTGATGGCTTTATATATGCTGTTTACCTCATCCCCGGGCTACGTGCCATTTCTAAGTAGACAGTTCGTCAAGATGAGTGACAAGTGAGGGAATGGGAACTTTACCAACTGAGGGGGTTGATAGTGAGACAAATGATACACAACCTGCCTTAAAGGGATACGCCACCGTTTGTAGAAATAGGGCTTATCACGGTCTCCCCTAGCTATAGATAGGTGGGCCAATGCATTTTTTGTCTCTGCATGTAATTAGGTAGTTTTTTTTGTCTTTTGTTGGCTCACTTTTACTCACAACATGCTAACTGGCAACACAGGATTCCATTCACTACGCTAAGCTAACTAGCGGTGGCAGGCCCGCATTGGCTAATCGGGAGCACTGGGAGAACTCCAGGTGGGCTGGTCTGTTTTTTTGGGTTCTGAGGGCCGGGTTGAAATCATACTTGAATATTATAGATGCTGTCCCTAGGCTGCCTGCACTCGCAGCCCACTCTTTGTATTTACAATATTTATTTTTTCTTGCAGCCCACCGTTCTCTACATTCATGCAGCCCACTCGCAGAGTGCAGCCTGGTTAATGATGACGTATTTATGTTTTGAGTCCTCCGACGGCAACACCTTGCTTAAAAAACTAACAAACTGTCCGTGTACACTTCAGTCACTGGTGCTTGTTGGAGGATGTCACCACGAGCAAAAATAAGCTGTTTTAAACGGGTAATAGAAAGCGCAAAACAGCACTGAAAAGTGACAATTTAAAAAATAAGAGCTCTAGAAAGTGACACGCTCAACCTTTTCTTTTTTTAGTGATTAGAAGATGATGAGACGGGTAAGCTAAGCTAGTTAGGAGAAGTGCAGGATGCTAGCGGTCTTGCAAAACAATACAGCGTTGCCTGCAAACCAGCGTTTATGTTCATGAATCAAACTTTTTCTTGTAGCTCGGCAGCAGCAGCTACTAGTCCAGTTTGCTGCTAACAGTGACTATGAAGAGCCAGTAACGTTACCAAGCACCAGCTATATGAGCCCATGACTCCAGTTTGGGCAGGTAGCGTTGCTTATTGACTGAATATTATAATAATTAATAAGATTGTGGTGTAGACCTGCTCTATATGAACAATGCCCTGGGATAATTAATGATGCCAGATGATTCAGCACTACCATAATGAAACGGACTTGACTTGATCAGAAAGCTTTGTAAAAAGGGGAGATTTGTGCTGAGAATTATGACAATTTATAATATGTGATTTAGTGTCAGAAGCAGAGCCCGTAGTGTGTGAGGGATATCTGCTGTCAGTGTAGAAGGCACATCTACTGTAAGCTGGTGTATCACAGTGTGTGAACAAGCAAACATGATCAGATTAGTTACAATATATGCCCAAATATTACTTATTATAAATATTACCCATTATGACTTTATCCTCAAAATTGTGATAGTAAATATACAAAGCCCATGACTGAAAGGGAAGAGAAAGTTATATGAAATATTATTCAAAGGAAAAAATAGATTATGGTGTCATTAGAAAGTGCAATACAAGGTATCTTGTTCTTTATTTAATTTCAAGTTGTGGATATCTGTGATTACTTATATGCACAGAACATCATTGGGTTGTTGTTAAGATGTTAACATTTCTAATAAATCTACATTGTGAAGCAACACTTGGAAATGGTGATATTTTACAAAAATACACTGAATTACTGAAATTACAAGGCTGTAGAGAACAGGGAGCTATTGCAGACTTATATACTAAGGTTTACATTTGTACATTTTACATTTTTCGTGAAGTAAAGTAGGCCGGTCTGAGGCATGAAACGCCAGGGCTGAAAATGAGCCCTGAGCAGTGGTGCTGCCGGTGTTGCACTGGACTAAAACAATGCATGCACAAAAAATGCATTGGCCCACCTATCTACAGCTAGGGGAAACCGTGATAAGCCCTGTTTCAACAAACGGTGGCGTATCCCTTTAATGGATAGAGTTGCATACAAGCTTTCATTCTATTTGAACCCTTCTTAATCTGCTAACTTCTTACTACTGCATAGCTCCATTGGTATTTGCTGAGGAAGGGAAGAGCTCAATTTAAGTCACTCATCTACTACTACTCATCCTATTAGTTGTTTTTAAGAGTTTGCTATGGCTTTAACACAACTTAGCTAAAGGCTAATCTAAAAAATATGGTCATTTAACAAAGAGCTTGTTTTGGTCAAAAGGAGTGAAACTGCGAGAGTAATCCCCACATTATCGTGTTTTAACTTCTCACTCAGATTAAAACCTCCAGTGTGTGTAACAAGACTCATCCTAGTCGCTTGTATAGGCTGAAATACAAAAATGGTTGCTGTCTTTAAACTACACATATTTTTTTCTGAGAAACACTTAAGTAGATAGGACAACATGTAAAACAGATTGTTTAGTAAGCTTGACTGTTGCTGAAACCCATTTAGACATGTACTTTTCTTAAAATATTGTGCTTGTTTAATGTTTATTCAATGTCAAACCAGTTCCAAGGCTTTTACAATACGATAATTAACCCCCACACAACCATGCAAAAAAATCCTAACATTTTATGAATTACTTCTAATTACGCAGAAACTAACCTGCTGTAATAACTTGTAATTGTGACTAATCAATAGGGCTGTGAATTTTCACTGGTCTCACGATTCAATTACGATTATCCTGTCAGCAAATCGATTCAATATCACAATGCGTCACCTCCTCAATATTATATATTACTATACATGGTTTTCATCAACAAATTCAAGCAGTCAGATACATATGAACTCCCATTTTTTATTGTATCTGCTCTTAAAAAAGACACTTCCTGAATGTAGTAGAGTCTGAACACAGCAGACAGGCATAAATAAAAAAAAAAGCAGCAACTGGAAAATCAACAAGTGACATCATAAGGCAATAATCGATTATGGTTTGTCACTGCATTGGTGAATAATCGTTCAGGTTAGCATCGCGATGCATCGATGCAATGATTAATTTCAACCCCCCTAGTAATCACCATTTTGAAATGGTTGTATATATTATTCACATCAAGCTCCCTCTCAGGCTTTTGTCTATAACAAAGATAAAAGCCTGAGAGTGACATAACTTTGTGTGCTTTACCCTAACATGTTGCTGCTTTTGTTCACACTAGAGCCATGGAGGGAAAGTTACACAGATCTACTCAGGCCTGGAGTTGGCATAGTAACTTAAAGGGTAAATCCTCTCCAGCTCCTGTTTTATGCATGATGATATGCACACTTTCCTTAACATTTACAGATGAAAGTATATATGAGGGGATGGAGAGACCCTGTATTGTCCAGGACCAAGTGTCACTGTAAAATTAAGCTTTGAAGTAGGTTAAGGTATGCTTGTGGGGGGGGCTGTTCAAATGAACTCTTCTACACTGGCATGTGGTGCTTCTGTGTCTGCTTTGTTCCAGGTCTGTGTCCACCTGCAATATAGGCAAATGTATCTCAATGTACAATAGTGTAGAACTAATAAGCTATGCAATTTCAAATATTTGCAACATTACAATGTTTGAGTTCTACACAACTGATATTCATATTAGTAGAGCAAATGCTAATGTGGATTTGTACAAAATATCTGTAATATACACACTCTGTCTTCAAGTGTTCGTGTCACAATATCCACAATCAATGAGCAAGCACAGCAGAGATAAGTATCACAGAGAGCAGTGAAGTGGCATTCACTCACTGCCTCTTACACATATTTTTTAGGATGATTATATTCAAATGGTTACTGAGGAGAAAGATGTTTGCTTCTGGGACTGCTATGTTCTTGTGCTGCTGCTATTGGTTCCATTACAGATGCTACTAAAACGGTGCTATTACTATCATTACCACTACTGTAATCACTACTGCCTCTACCACTTATTATTGTCATTAGCACAAATTACATGGTTGGGGTTTAGCGCTTGCATCTAGTATTTGTAAGAAAAACCAAAAGCTACCATGTTATCCCTTTTTTATCATTTACTTCATGTATTTCGTATAAATACTAGTACTGTCAAGCGATTCAAATATTTAGTCGCAATTAATTGTGTGAGTGTCCTAGTTAACTCGAGATTAATCACACATTTTTTATCTGTTCTAAATGTACTTTGAAAAGGATATTTATTTAAGTTTTTAATACTCAAGTGGTATTTGAGACTCGACGTGCGTGTGTACTCTACTACAATGGCACAGATTACATTCCTGGTCTCATTCTAAGATTGACTCACCTTCCTTGATGCACAAGATGTATGCTAATTACAATGTTTAAAGGTAAGATATATGGTACGTGTGCAAATGATAATTACATTATTATTTAGATCTGGGTATATCTTGGTAATACAATTGTCATCCTGGCCTCTGCTTGCCATTATCACTCAACCTTTGTTGCTCTAATACCTTTGGTAAAAAATAAAAAGGTTAGATCCATGACATCAATTTTGCAGACATTTCGATAGAGAGACAGCCTAGTTGTTAAATAATCCATATCAAGTTGGTGAATTTACCCAATAATACCCAAAATGTCAGTGCTGACAAACATGGAACATATACAACAGTACAAAAATACAGGCTCACAATGCAGTGATCAGATCATTCATACAATTTTAACAAGGCTGTCAGACGCACACTACTATGTCGCTGTCTTGTATTGTCTTGAAATTACACAATAATACTGCTACAAGTGGCTGATGAGAATAGAGATACTGTGGTTATCAGGCGATGTTTGTGACTTGTGTCCAACCTCACCCTGGGAAACCAAGTCTGCTTTTGTTTCATGTGTAACAAGCCCTGCGCAAACACAGGCATGAGATTAAAGTAGAGGCATTGTATTCAGAACCGTCAGTGCACCCTACACACTCCCTCACTAATATCCATCTGGCCGGGCTGTGATCGATGGACAGAACTGTGGCAGAATCCAACACTACAGCCCCCTAATGTACATAATATAGCACATACCTGGAACAGTTGCAGGGTACTATGGAGTGTACTGTTTTGAAGGATATTCAAATTAGATTGAATTGTCTGTAGAAGTGGTGGATTGTGTATTTGTTATTGTAGTGACCCATTTGCCTATAAAAAGAAATGACACCACAGTTGCTGATAGCCTTTTTGTTTTAGACGCGTGTAATCGATGACAAAATGTGCAGGGGTTTCAGTACAAAGACAATAAAGAAAAAAATACTGCCCCAACTGGCAGGAGGTTCAAAACAAACACAACCAAAAAACATTAACCAAAATGTTTATGCTTTGCTTGTCATTTCCTGTCATTTATGTCATGTCTCGTTGGCAGGCATTCCTACCTAATTGAGCCTACTTTTTCATGTAATTATGCTCTATGCCTATACGCTTTGTATAAGTTTGTCTCTTGTGAATCACAAAACGATTCCACCATTTATTTCTCCCGTATAAAGTATATGGTTGACTGGAAAGTGAAAGCTGAGACCACAAAGGACATGTCTGGCAGAGTTCTGTGAGACACTGAGCAGTCAAGGAGGGTGAACTATACGTTGTCTGAGTGCAGACCAACTTTATTTGATATACACGAGGGACACATGCTCTCTGATAAAAACTTGACAGTAGACAAGCGAGATTCACTTCCCAAACCTCAGTTACTGTAACTCACAGGTAACTAAATAAGTAGCATGTTCAAGATAATGCATCTTCGCTCAACATTTTGTTTCCACATTTACTGTAATCATGACTTATACTTTACATCTAATGTGCAGTTGCAATACGATGTATTTTGACACCTTTGCAACTTTAAATAGTAGATTATTTGTTACCACTTTTTCATTTTCGATACTGATACAATAACAACGAGTATACTAATACTAATCTGAAGGTCATTCTTTCCTACTCTCCTTCTTCCTAACTCTGAATAAGCCACTCATATGCATCTTGCTTGTGTGTTAGCTAGAGCTGCAACTGACGATTATTTTAATTGTTGATTAAACTGTCAATTTTGTTACTGGATGAATGGATTAGTTGTTTGGTCTATAAAAGTCAGAAAACTTTGAAAATGTGGATCATTGTTTCAAAAAGCGCAAGATGACGTTCTCAAATGTCTTGTTTTGTCCACAACTCACAGATATTCAGTTTACTGTCACAGAGGAGGGAAGAAACTAGGACATATTTACATTTAACAAGTTGGAATCAAGTACATTTTAACTTTTTTCTTTTTTTTTTACTTAAAAAAAAATATATATATATTATTAAAAACAGACTTAAACAACTGGTCAATTATTAAAATAGTTCCCAATTAATTTAATAGTTGACAACTAACTGATAAATCTTCGCAGCTCTAGTGTGAGCCATGAAACATTTAAGCTTTGTGCGCTGCTTTTTGTAAGACGAAACAAGGCCAATACCGATACAGATTATTAGTAGTTAATGGAATCGATGTTTGGAACCGATATGCATTTACTGTACAGTAAAAATTAAAATCTTTTGGTCAAAATAAACAATTTGGAATGTTACAAACTTCAACACAAAAGTTTGTTTAAATTCTTTAAGCAATTATTTAATAAAACTGAAACTTTGAACATAAAGCACCGTCAAAAAATTAATAAAAACCCCCCAAAATAGGTTCCTGAAGTTTAAACATGCTAACAATTTGTTTGCAGGTGTTGCAGACTGCTAACAGAGCTGTAGTGGAGCCAAAGTAGCGCACCTTTTAATGAATTAACTTTATTGGTTATATGTCAAATGAAACACTGATACAGATAATCTGCTAACTGCCAAATATCGACCTGATAATCGGCCATACCAATGATTGGTGGATCCCTAGTATAGACTGACGGCTCAGCAGTGTAATTAATTACATTGTTTGTCAGCTGTGCATGACAGACATGTTCATATATATATATATATATATATATATATATATATATATATATATATATATATATATATATATATATATATATATATATATATATATATATATATATATATATATTAGGGCTGTCAATCGATTAAAAAATGTAATCGAATTAATTACATACTCTGTGATTAATTAATCTAAATTAATCGCATACATCATTTTTGCTGTTAAAGTATTTTAAATATTTCAATTCAAATGAATCAATGAATAATCAACATTAGTGACATTAAAGTTAAAAAAACCTGTTTTTATTATTATTTTTACTGTTCAAATAATGACCATAACAATCAACAATATGACCTAATATGCTGAGGAAATAAATTCAAAAGTGCTTCAGGAATAGGGTTTAGGGAATTAGGTAAATTGTTGTTTAACAACAAAAACATCCACTAGATGGGAAAATGGTATTTTACAATAACTCTGAATGCACCACGAAGTTGTAGGTTACCAGTTTCATTGAACGCACCGTCTCCGTCTGTGTTTTTCCGACAACGGCAGCTGCAGAAGTGTCGGAATCCTCTACAGTGAGTGAAATACAGCATTTTAACCGTGTTTAATCCAGCTACTAGCTAGCGGTAGGCTAACGTTACCTGCTGTTGAGTGTTGTGTTAACTAGCGTCACGTGCAGCGATGTTTCTGTTGCCTGTAACGGCGCATTCTCTTCTCCCTCCTTCATTTTACAGTCGAATGGTGGCTAGAACGGCTCTGGGTGAAACGTCAATATGGAATGGATTAATCTGCGTTATTTTTTGTAACGCGTTATTTTTTGTAACGTGTTATTTTTTGTAACGCGTTATTTTTTGTAACGCGTTATTTTTTTTTAACGCGTTATTTTTTTTTAACGCGTTATTTTTTCTCAGATTAATTAATCGAAATGAATGTGTTATTTTGACAGCCCTAATATATATATCTATATATATATATATATATATATATATATATATATATATATATATATATATATATATATATATACGTAAAGTAATATATTAAATAGTCAGCTCCACATTCACTAGCTGCAACATTAAAATGGTGAACACATACATGTCAATATGGAATGGATTAATCTGCGTTATTTTTTGTAACGCGTTATTTTTTCTCAGATTAATTAATCAAAATGAATGTGTTATTTTGACATCCCTAATATATATATATATATATATATATATGTATACGTAAAGTAATATATTAAATAGTCAGCTCCACATTCACTAGCTGCAACATTAAAATGGTGAACACATACATGTCTCAGTCATTTTAGTCCAAAAATATATATTATAATGCAATATAAACTTTTTTGAAATGTAATTTCAAACCTGTCAAAGATGCACCTGCCACTCATTCAGTTCATTCAGCTTTTCAAAAATGACATATAACATATGTACACAACATTTTTTTTGGATTATAGTCTCACCTGAAAAAGACACATTTTGATTTTCTGATGATGACTGTGTGGTTTTAGTAGGACCTGAGGTATTGGCTTACTTTCTAAAATGAACCAAGCCAAACTTTTTTTACAATTTATGTGGGTTTGATGTGAACATGTTATTGGAAGAACTTTGTCTTGTGTTCTGCAAAAACACACTGCAGGCCAGAGATGATAAAAACAAATGAGTTACTGGTGGATTTCTGTAGAAAGAGATGTGCTTTTGACGCCAGTTTGCAACACAGAGCTGATGTGGAAGTTGTTCAGTCCAACGTGTACCCAGGGGTTTGTTTGACAACAAACTAAACTATGCAGCCAACAGTAAAGTGCTAAAAAGAAGGGACACCTTTCCTGAGGTGCCTTGTGTGTTTTAATGCATGCAATAGGCTTTGGCTCGTGTTCTGTCACAGTGCTACGCTATATTTTATTTTTATGTGGAAGTTCACAGTGCGGTGAAGGAGGATGCAAACATTTTCCAAAAAGGAGAATGTTTTTTACTAGCCTGGGCAGACAGCTGTCTAGACAGCAGATCTTTAGCTATTTAATTCTTTGCATTGGTGAACAAAGAGAGTGAAAACTACGATGTTTGTTAAGTGTTTTCCAGCTGTAGAGAAAAGGATTATAACTTGCAGATAAGAGTAGCAGAGTACATATAGCAAACAACATGCAAAAGCAGCTTATATTATAATAACGGAAATGGATTATTGGGTTTCTCTCTCTCTCTCTCTCTCTCTCTTTGTTTAATTCTGTTTTTCTTTCGTTCTGTTCCTAAATAACAGCCCTAATTACTAAGTAACTAATTGTAGTAGCACTACAGGTGCATTGTGGGAGCATAGGGAGCAAATGAGGTGAGGCAAAGACAAGGAGGCATAAATGATGAATGTGAGCCGACTCCTGGTGGATCTGGACATGCTTCCCTCAGCCCTCAGAGCTGTCTGTGCCACTGCATTAATGATCTGAATGACAGGCAACTCCAATGAAGATGAGAGAGCCTATAAGTGAGATAAGGAAAGAGACAGAGGGAGCATACATCCAAACATGTTGACAAAGAGACAGAAAATATCAGATGCATGGAGAGGTACTGCTCTTTGAGTGGGTATGAATGGCACAGAAAAAGAATAACAAGCTCAGCACATCTTACTCTCTTTAAATACATTAGCAACATTAGCATTGTTTGCAAATATAAGTTACAGGTAATCTTTGCCATCAGTGTTTTAGTTATAGTGGTTAGGCTTTGATGCTGAATTTATGAAGGTGCTATTGAATATTATAGCAGTATAAATCATGAAAGTGCTTTTGGAATAAATTGAGTGATGCATTTACAATATATTTACATTTCTTTCAGTATTGTTGAAACATTTCTTGTTGGTGCTCAACCACAGAAACCCCAAGACAGAAACAGAAATAAACAGAAATCTTATGTGTAGAGCTGCAAAGATTAATCGATTAGTTGTCAACTGTTAAATTATTTAGCAACTATTTTCATAATTGATGAATCGGTTTGAGTCATTTTTATTTTTTTTTATAAAAAAGGTAAAACATTCTCTGATTGCAGCTTCTTAAATGTGAATATTTTTTAGTTTCTTCACTTTTCCACATTTGTCACCATTTTCTGACATTTTATAGACCAATCACCTAATCGATTAATCCAGAAAATAATCTACAGATTTATCAACAATTAAAATAATCGTTAGTTGAAGCTCTACTTATGTGTGTCATTCCCTCCCAGTGAAAGGCCTGATTTAACTGGTATGCAATGTGCAAGGTTCATTAAAATACAGGTAAACAAAGCAACAAAAACAACTTTAGTTATCTGGTGGAACAAACCTAACCACAGGTTAAACTAGCTAGACCCTTTTGAAAAGGAATGGCGATTTGAGGACTATATGTATGGTATAGAAGTGTCTTGACACAGAAAATAACTCAAACTCAAGGCCATTATTTTTGGGACACCTTATTGTGTTGAAATGCTTATGTAGATGAGTATTGAATTCATGTATTTATTATTATTCACAGCAGCAACACATACTTTAGACTGTAAGCCGTACAAACTATTCATACTGTGTTTGGAGCATACATGTGCCAGTTTGATACTCTGAACATGAGAAAGTGTGTGTGTGTGTGTGTGTGTGTGTGTGTGTGTGTGTGTGTGTGTGTGTGTGTGTGTGTGTGTGTGTGTGTGTGTGTGTAACGTATTTTAAGAGCCGTGATGGACTGCAGGTAATTCACAAGTGTGTGTAGTACCAATTAAACCAGCAACATACATAAACAGTAACATGGTCTATGTTAAATTAAATATGTAAAATTAAAGATGTTTTGAGGCACTGGTGACGCAAGCTTCTCTGTCTTTTTATACATAATTTACTGCAGAGATAACAAAAACTGCTGTTCCATGTGAAGGTATGTTTTGCACAGTGAGGTCACAAGAAAAAGTCTAACCTATTTTATTATTTTACATGAACCAGTGGAATGGGGGGCATCCTTTATTGATATTAAATGCAGATATGTCATTTAGTGATATTAGCACAGTGATTTGGATTGACTGTTGTAGAGCTGTGCTTCTGGATGTACGTGATAACCAGAAGTAAATCCTCCCACCAATGGATGCTTCTGTCTGTTTGTAGGCACAGCTTTAATGAAGAAGCAGACCTGCTAACATTCTTGCAGAAGGGACCCTCTTCAACAAGTATGGGGTCACCATGGAAACCATTTCTCCTCCTGTCTGTCATCAGTAGCCTTTCAGGTAAGAAATACAAATGTCAGTGTTCAGAGATGATGGTAAGAAATATTTGTCCAGAATGTGTTTAAACACTGATATTAGAATAAATGGTACAGTACACACTGCAATATACTGTAATGGCATAGCATATTGTAAATGTTACACAGCTGGGAGATCATCAATTGTGGATGTGAGAGGTCACACTTGGAGTGGAGGCATCGACATCTTTGAAATGAAGAATGTTGCATTTAAATCTGAGTAGAAGTGAAGATGCAATGGCTCATTGAACATTCCTATTCTGTTAGCCTTTTGAGTCTCAGAGATTTGACAGGGGTTTCGATGCCTTTTCAGTGAATGACATCTAAGATGGCTGTAAACAGCAGGTGCTCTTAGAAAAAGCATCAGCTAGTAACAGGGCCACATTCCTACTGTAGTTTCGTAATTTGAAGATTGACAGGCTAATCAGCCCTGCTGATTCTTTATCTCAAAGTACTTGAGAAATACTTTCCTACTTAATAATGATTAGGAGAAATATCTTTTGTTAGTGCCTTAGTGGCCCAGTAGGAATCAAAATCTCACCATGGCGCGGCTCTGCTCCATCCACTGAGTTGAGTTTTCTGGTAGAATATCTTAACCGGTGCGATTAGTACTACATACACAATAGCCCCTTTCCGACCAAGCAGTGACAGGAACGTAGTTATAGGAAAAGTCCACTTCTAAGCAGATCTACTAAGAACTCTCCCCCAAAACCGTTTTTTTCCATTTGTATTTGCACTGGCCAAGTGGCTATAGGGACTATAGGAGGGGTAAGGGAGTGATGCAAGCACGGCAACAGTCTTTATAGTGTTAAAATCAGAAAACAAATACACCAAAAACAGTATGAACTAAATGTAATGTATATAGCCTATGTCATAATTTAGACAAGTCTCCCAAAGAGAAATGGGTATCTCTCCCCCCTCTGCCTGCTGCGCTGTGGCCGTGTGTGTGTGTGTGTGTGTGTGTGTGTGTGTGTGTGTGTGTGTGTGTGTGTGTGTGTGTGTGTGTGTGTGTGTGTGTGTGTGTGTGTGTGTGTGTGTGTGTGTGTGTGTGTGTGTGGAGTGTAACTCCGAAAGGCAGTTAACCACAGGTTCCCGTTAATCTTATGATGGACATGTGTTGTGATATTTAAACAAACGATCCGTCAACGGTAGGGGTGGAACGGTACGCAGAAGTCACGGTTCCGTTCATACCTCGGTTCAGACATCATCACAAACAAAAATGCAGCAGGCAATTTTTTTTATTGTGCATGTCTCAGGCTGTACCACCTAGTGTCATACAGTCTCACCTCTGAGCTAGCTGCAACAGCCTGAAGTGTATAAAGTAAGATGTAAACAATAAGTAGTCTACCCCACATCATCTCCAGACTCCATCTGGAACTTGTAAACAAAATAAGACAATCAGCTAGTAGTGTGATTATGGGAGACAAGCGCTGCTCTCATATGTGAATGCACAGAGCAGGGATGTTAAAAGAGCAGCTTCAGTTACACAGAGCAGGTGATAAGTTTTGGCGTTAGCTTCACACGCTACAGCTAACAGCGGAGCTAACAGCTAACGGCGGAGCTAACAGCTAACGGTGGAGCTAACAGCTAACGGCGGAGCTAACAGCTAACAACGGAGCAAATAGCAGAGCTAACAACTAGCTAACGGTGAGCTAACAGCAAAGCAAACGGGCCTGGAGGCCATTTGTGGTCGAGGCAAGAAGGGATACAGCTACGTCCGTGTTTGGTTGTATATGGAAGGGACTAGTTTGCTTCATGTGGACTCACTGGACCCAGAGTGATAGAGAAAGACGATCGGCTCTGACTGGACCGACTCGACGTGTATCCCTCTGCTCGCTAATTTAAAGTTCCACATCAAGCGTCTCCCTTGGTCAGTCTAGAGCATGCGTTTGCCGGTCTAATGGATTCTGCCCTTTTAATAGTTCTTTCAACCCACCAGAGGATGGTTCATGCACTCTGTGGCTCACTCCAAGCTTTGTTTCTGGGAGTCAAACACAGCGCTGACCTCACTCGTTAAATGGAAACAACTGTTTCTTAAGTTTTGCGCCTTGTCTCTAGGGACTGTTAGATTCTAAATCAGTTGTGTACTTTTTTGGGGCAGCTTTTTTCCTTTATTGACAGTGGATAGACAGGAAAGGTGGGAGATAGATGGGGGATGACACGCTGCATATATGGGGGCGCACGCTCTTACTGGGTGAGCTAGAGGTTGCCCCAGTTGTGTACATTTTTAGAGGAGAAAGATGTTTTTTATATACAGTATATGTTGAGTATGATGCTTTGGTTAAGCAAACTGTCACAATAAGCACTACCAATACAAGGACGGTTACAAGGTCCTACCTTCGTATACGTGGAAGAGTTTTGAAAGGTGACATCTTGCATGCCACAGGTTTATATAGAGGTTTTGTGTTGATGCCTTGACTCCACTAAAGCTTGTAAAAAAATAAGTAATTGAGCGCTCCTCCGACCTACACGCTGTTATTTATCTTTTTCTTGCTACAACTGAATTCCCACGGGACTTCAGGACGAGACTGCAGCTAGCCGTTTGTTACACTATTTTACTGAACAAGGCACTGACATAATTCTACCCGTTTTCATGTAGTTACATATGCTACTATGCACTACAGCGCTCAATTACCTATTTTTGAGGGGGAATAAACAAAAAGATTTCGCCACGAAGCCATCACCGGTCCTCTGGAGGACATCCACCAGACTAGCGGGCGATCATGTGATTGTTGTCGGCCGCGACAAGCAGAGGAGGGCGGGGAGGAAGCAGAAGCACGGCCGGCGGTCGGAAACTACCACACCAATCCCCACAGCAAAGAATCCTACTCTCCAACGCCAGATGGATCGCACACAAAATGGATATATATCATATATATCCCTATATATGCTACAAATACACACGGGACTGCTACATGATGATTATTACCGAAGCCTGACTTAACACACTCAGTCATCCCAGAGGACAGCTAGCTAGCAGCTAACAGGGAGGTGAATGTCTGACTTGAAAACGCATGTTGTTGTCATGTAAGGGCACAGTTACACAGACATTTAACTTGCATTTTGTGTCTGTTAAGATACACAAAGGCACTATTTATCTTATGCCCCCATAACTGCCGTTTCAGCTAAGTGGGAGCATTATGCATTAGCTGGTGCAGCTCTGTGATGCTCGCAACGATTCGCCTTGTTTTTTTTTTCTATTGATAGGTCTCGCATAGTTATAGTTAGCAAGATTACCATAACAATTGGCCGGAGTTCACCTTTAAGTTTGTGAAAGCGATTTAAGAGAGGCAAGGGGACGTGTACTGTAAGCGAAATGGTGAGGCTACTTGAGGATGTCTTTTAAAGATATCTTCACCAGCAATGGACCTCACCGACTGCATAGAACAAGACAGTGTGGTGGGTATTAGCACACTTAAGTAAATTGCCGTACTGACAATTTCCACTTCTGGGTCCTGTGCGATTCTTGAAGTAGATTAAGGCATGATAGAGTACAGTAAAATGACATTCCTCAAGACGCCTTCGTTATCCAGTTGTCATATGTGCACACTGTGCTGCCACCCTCTCCAAGTTTAAAGTATAAAGAATTTATTTAAATTTTTTGATCAGCCTTTTAGATTAAAAAAAAAAAAAGTTTGGTGGTTTAGACCTCATTATGTGCACAACTATTCAGTCAGTCCAAGTCAATCAGATTCAAGAATGACTCTGATATAATGATATACAGTCAAGGACAACAAAAAGATGTTTTAACTGCAGTGTAACTGCAAAGTGCAATGACTGAGCTTTTCAGACCAACACAGGCACTTACTTTCTTTTTAGAGATGCTTAATAGTAACTTTAACACCAGTTTTTTATAATCTAAGTAACTTTAAAAACCGTATAGAAACACAAAGAATTAATAAAAACATGTACAGTAGCTTGAGCTAGTTTTTTTTATTAACTAAGTATTACAGGCTTTTTATGAAGACTTAAAGTGCTTATATTAGGCTTTTTGGCTTTTCCCCTTTCCTTTATTGTGTTATATATATTTTTGTGCACGTTATAGGTTTACACAGTGACAAATGTGCGTCACTTTGTAACACGTTATAATGCTCGCTTAGCTGCTAGTGTGGCATGCCCTCATACTCTGCTTCTGACTGGCTAGTAGCCCTTACCTAGCTACTGAGCATGTGCAGCTCCCAACAAAGATGGAATAGAAGTGTGATGCCTCACTCTGTAGCTAAAACAGAGCTCAACACACAGAGTGAAAAGAGGAGCTGCAGCAATGTGCAGTACAATAAAAATATGGTGTTTTTTTTAAAATTAAACCACATAAACCTATTCTGGTACAACCTCTAAATGCAATTATGAACCTGAAAATTAGCATAATATGTGCACTTTAAACTAGTATCAAGTGTTATAAACAGAGACTTTGTTTGTGCAGCTAATGTGTTTCAGTTGAGTCAATGCTGTCCATTGATTTTTGATCTCAGCATTTGGTTCTGTGGTACCTTGGGTGCATCAAGTTGACAGAGTTTACTCCGCTTGTTCATTATAGGTATCTCAGCCCTCTGTTGCTACATTGACTTCTGTTGTCTTACTGCTTTGCAAAGTATTTGCCTTTCAGAAAAAGGGGTCGGCTCTTTCTCAAAGGCCTTATAGGACTTTATTACGGGATTGATTTTTCTACCTTTACAATTCATTCTCATGTGGAGAGTAATAAGATAAGATAGACTTTATTAATCCTGCACTGGAGAAATTCCTGTGCTACAGCAGCTCAAAATAAAAAATGCAGACACATCAGAATAACACAAATAAATAAATAACATAAATAACAACAATAAATAACATAAATAAAGTAGACATAGGTGAAAAAAATATACCTTAAGTATAAGAAATAGAAAAAAATAGAATATTAGTAATAAATCAAACATATTTACACAATAAACACCATTATATAAACAGACAGTATATATACCCAGAAATACAGATGAATAAGGTGCGGATGAATAGAAATGAAATATTGCACAGTTGGAGGTGACACAGAGTAATGTAATGTCTTCTTTTATTATCAAAATTGCCATTTCAGCCATTAGAGGTAAAAAAAAAATATATGTATCTAGATTTTCTGGAACACAAACAATTAAAATATTCCAAGTTTCAGACAAATGTATTACAAGCTCATGTTTTTTTTATGTTCATTTTTGTAAACCTACAGTAAGTAATTTCCTGCCACTAGGGGTCTCTCCATTGAAACCATGAATGTAAACATGGATTTTTGACATTGTGAAGTTGCATGGGATCATTGGAGTTGTTGTCTTCATTGTGAAACACAAGTGCCGATTAAAATGTATCTGTTTAAGGACGAGTTTATCTATTATTTTTTAAGTTGCGCTTAGTACCGTTTATTCATGTCATATCATTCTATTGAAATAGCAGCAGTGTTTCCCACATAATAATTTTGATTATATTTGTGGTGGTAACTGATCGGTTAGCAAGCAAGCAAGGTAACATTAGCCAGCAACTAAAACCACAATATAACAATACATACATGTCAGTAGACATGTGCCGATTTTCGGTAATTCGATAAATCACGATAATGAATATACACGATATTGTTATCGTGGGCACTTCAAAATACCGTAAAAAATAATAGATCCGAATTTTTTTTTTTTTTTTTTTTTTTTTTTTTTTTTTTTTTTTAAAACGTGCATTATAGCTTATTTTCCATCAACCGCTTGAACAAACACTGCGTATATGCTGCGCAGAACACGTGAGCGCACCCGGATGTAAACAGTGTTCACGTCACATGTAGAATCACACTGCAAGAGAACGTGCGCGCCACGGCCACTGACGCCGCAGTCAAATTCTCACATGAAGAAGAAGCATGGCGGAAGGAGGAACGCTGCCGACAATTTATCGCAATTTATCCCCCTTCAAAAAGGGTAAAGTCAGATGTTTGGAAATATTTTGGGTTCCAAAAAAATGCAGAGGGATTGCTGATCGAAGACAGTTTCCCTTTGTGTAAGACATGTGGACAGAAAGTGGCTGCAAAGCAAGGGAACACGTCTAACATGTTCGCTCATATTCGTGACAACCATCCACTGCAATTCAGGGAGATAAAGGTAAGACACTTTATTTCTCATGTTGATAAAACAACTATTTGAAAAAAAGGATGGCAAAGTTACATTAACTTATTTCCATTTGCTGTATGTAGGAAGAGTTAAGAGTTAGCATGAACTCGTATTGCGTCTCGTATTTTATCAACAAAAAATGCAATATTCAGCTAAAAGTTATGTAATTAATAATGGAAGTTAGGCAGAATAATAATAATAATTAAATAAAAAAAAATAATTTTAGTTACTAAAAGGACAAAACTGAAGTTTGTTTCTTTTGTAACCTGTTTCTCTTGTAAAATTACAATATCGTGATAATACCGTATACCGTGATAAATGCTCTCTCAATTAATCGCAGCATGAAAAAGTGATACCGGCACATGCCTACATGTCAGTGACCCCTCTCAGATGTTTTTAGCACCGGGGGGAAAGGGGTTTGTTGTACACCCTACCGCTGGGAGACTTACCACCTCCAGTGGGGGTGGGGCTAGGGGTGGTGACATCTCCGTGGCGGACCAGAGACTAGTGATAGACACACATAGCACATGTTGACGCCACAATGTTGACGGATGTCTGTGGATTGCTTTTTAGGGAGAGTAGTAGCAATTGTTGTAAAGTAATTGTTTGGTAAAATAAACATACCAAACAATTACTTAACAACAATTGGAGCAAAGGTTAAAGTTGAGGTTTTCCAAAATACAACGCTTAGAGCTGAGTATGCTTTTAGAGCTCACAACTGTCAGAAATATGTCAAGTTTTAGTAAAAATGTCGCACTTCAAACTAGTTTTCAGTAATATCAGCAACAGGAGCCTTGATCAGCCAATCCCAGATGTGTGAAGCAGTCTTTGTCTATTATGGTATTTTGACAGGATGGCTTGTGTAATGGATTATTGAGCTACTGTTCTCTCTGAATATCCTGAAAAACGCTCACTTTGAAGACAACCGTTCCCCTGTTCTATTTTATTTTCCTCTCTACCTGTCTCCACTGCCCAGTCCTCATTCATTCCATAGATATGAAAATCATGCAGTAGCAGAGAGGGCAGCACAATTAGATTTCTCTCATGTTTAAGAGTGGGCTGGGCAGGCATGATGTGACAGCCTCTCTTACACTCACAACTTCAGCCAAGGAAATAAAAAAAGGAAAGGAAAAAAAATAATAGTTGATTTTTGTAAGCATGAGAAGTTGGGGTCAACATTCAACTCTTCAATTATACAACCCCAAATCAGAAAAAGTTGTGACAGTATGGAAAACACAAATAAAAAAAGAAAGTAGTGATTTCTAAATGTACTTTGACTTGTATTTCATTGCAGACAATACAACAGCACATAATTTAATGTGTTCCTCATGATTTTTATTGTTTTTTTTTCTTGCAACACATTTCAAAGTTGGAACAGTAAAGCATTTACCACTTTGTAATGTTGCCATTCCTTTTCACAACACTTAAAAGACCTGTAGGAACTGAAGACAACAAGTGATGAAGTGTTTCAGGTGTAATTTTGTCCCATTCTTGCTGCAAACAAGTCTTAAGGTGGGCAACAGTACGGGGTCTTTGTTGCCACACATTTTCTATTGGAGACAGGTCGGGACTGCAGGCAGGCCAGTCAATGTGCAGAATGTGGTTTTGCATTATCTTGTTGAAATATGCATGGACGTCCCTGGAAAAGATGTCTTCTTGAAGGCAGCATATTGTGCTCCAAAATCTCTATGTACTTTTCAGCATTAATGGTGCCATCACAGAAGTGCAAGTTACCTTTGCCAAGGGCACTGACACAACCCCATACCATGACAGACCCTGGCTTTTGGCCTTGTTGCTGGTAACAGTCTGGATGATCCTTTTCTTCTTTGGTTCGGAGCACACGGCGTCCATTTCTCCCAAAAAATACCTGAAATACTAAGGGTGCTCCGATCGATCGGTCACCGATCGGTATCGACCGATAATGGCTTTAAATAGCTTGATCGGTGGTCTCCATAAATGCCGATCAGATAGGCCGATCAGATGACGCACTACCATGGATGTATGAGAGCGCACTACTCCTGAGAACATTTTCAACATGGAGCTAAAATGGCAGTTGTATTTGTTGTGTACAGTGAACAAAACTACAATCATTACCCAGGGATTTTGAATTTGGCCTTTCAGAGTACACAGATTGAGCCCATGTGCTGACGGCAAAGCTTGTAAAATGTAGTCTTGCTTAGGGCTGCAACTAACGATTATTTTCATACTCGATTATTTTCATATTCGATTATTCTCTCGATTTATCGATTAGTTTGTTATAAAATGTCAGAAAATGGTGGAAAATGTGGATCAGTGTTTCCCAAAGCTCAAGATGACGTCCTCAAATGTCTTGTTTTGTTCACAACTCAAAGATATTCAGTTTACTGTCACAGATGAGTGAAGAAACTAGAAAATATTCACAATTGACAAACATAAAAAAATTACTCAAACAGATTCATTGATTATCAAAATAGTTGGCGATTAATTTAATAGTTGACAACCAATCAATTAATCAATTCATCTTTGCAACTCTAGTCTTGCTATCATGTGCCACATAGTCTTAAGTCAATTACAAAACGTTGTTGTTGTTTGCTTAAAGTGCTCATATTATGCTTTTTGTCTTTTCCCCTTTCCTTTATTGTGTTATATATCTTTTTTGTGCATGTTATAGGTTTACAAAGTGAAAAAGTCTAAAGTTCCCCCCAAAGGGACTTACCATCTCCAACAGAAAACACTGTTCACAAACTGCTCCAAACAGCTCTGTTGTAGTCCAGCCTTTACTTCAGAGACAAACGTGGTCACTTTGGAACACACGTTATAATGCTCGCCTAGCTGCTAGCATGGAGCAGCTCCAGCAGGGGACCCCAAACTTCCCTTTCCCGAGCCACATTAACCAGCTCTGACTGGGGGATCCCGAGGCGTTCCCAGGCCAAGTTGGAGATGTAATCCCTCCACCTAGGCCTGGGTCTTCCCCGAGGCCTCCTCCCACCTGGACGTGCCTGGAACACCTCCTTAGGGAGGCGCCCAGGGGGCATCCTTACCAGATGCCCGAACCACCTCAACTGGCTCCTTTCGATGTAAAGGAGCAGCGGCTCTACTCTGAGCTCCTCACGGATGACTGAGCTTCTCACCCTATCTCTAAGGGAGACGCCAGCCACCCTCCTGAGGAAACCCATTTCGGCCGCTTGTACCCTGGATCTCGTTTTTTCAGTCATGACCCAGCCTTCATGACCATAGGTGAGGGTAGGAACGAAAACTGACCGTTAGATCGAGAGCTTTGCCTTCTGGCTCAGCTCTCTTTTCGTCACAACGGTGCGATAAACTGAATGTAATACCGCCCCCGCTGCGCCGATTCTCCGACCAATCTCCCGCTCCATTGTCCCCTCACTCGCGAACAAGACCCCAAGGTACTTAAACTCCTTCACTTGGGGTAAGGACTCATTCCCTACCTGGAGAAGGCACTCCATCGGTTTCCTGCTGAGAACCATGGCCTCAGATTTAGAGGTGCTGATCCTCATCCCAGCCGCTTCACACTCGGCTGCAAACCGATCCAGTGAATGCTGAAGGTCACAGGCCGATGATGCCATCAGGACCACATCATCTGCAAAGATCAGCGATGAGATCCCCAGCCCACCGAACTGCAACCCCTCCCTACCACGACTACGCCTCAATATCCTGTCCATAAATACTATGAACAGGATTGGTGACAAAGCGCAGCCCTGGCGGAGGCCAACCCTCACCTGGAACGTGTCCGACTTACTGCCGAGAACCCGGACACAGCTCTTGCTTTGGTCATACAGAGATTGGATGGCCCTGAGAAGGGACCCCCTCACCCCATACTCCCGCAGCACCTCCCACAAAGTCTCCCGGGGGACCCGGTCATATGGTCATAAGCTTCCTCCAGACGTTCCCAATTTACCCGCACCACCCGTTTGGGCTTACCAGGTCTGTCCAGAGTCTTCCCCCACCCCCTGACCCAACTCACCACCAGATGGTGATCAGTTGACAGCTCCGCCTCTCTCTTCACCCGAGTGTCCAAAACATACGGCCTCAGATCAGATGAAACGATTATAAAATCGATCATTGACCTTCGGCCTAGGGTGCTCTGGTACCAAGTACACTTATGAGCGTCCCTATGTTCGGACATGGTGTTTGTTATAGACAATCCATGGCTAGCACAGAAGTCCAATAACAGACAACCACTCTGGTTTAGATCAGGGAGGCCGTTCCTCCCAATCTCGCCTCTCCATGTGTCTCTGTCATTGCCCACATGTGCGTTGAAGTCCCCCAGCAGAACTATGGAGTCCCCCTCCGGAGCCCCATACAGGACTCCATTCAAGGTCTCCAAGAAGGCCGAATACTCTGAACTCCTGTTTGGTGCATATGCACAAACAACAGGCAGAGTTTTCCCCCCAACAACCCGGAGGCGTAGGGAGGCGACCCTCTCGTCCACCGGGGTAAACTCCAACGTTGCGGCGCTCAGCCGGGGACTTGTGAGTATCCCCACACCCGCCTGGCGCCTCACACCCTGGGCAACTCCGGAGAAGAAAAGAGTCCAACCCCTCTCCAGGAGTACGGTTCCAGAACCGAGACTATGTGTAGAGGTAAGCCCCACCAGATCCAACTGGTAGTGCTCCACCTCAAGCACAAGTTCCGGCTCCTTCCCCCACAGCGAGGTGACATTCCACGTCCCCAGAGCCAGCCTCTGCTGCCTGGGTCTGGTCCGTCGAGGCCCCTGACCTTCACCGCCACCCGTGTGGCAGTGCACCCGACCCCAGCGGTTCCTCCCACAGGTGGTGGGCCCATGGGCTGGAGAGATAGGTGCCACGTAGCTTTTTTTCGGGCTGTGCCCGGCCGGGCTCCGTGGCAAACCCGGCGACCAGACGCTCGCTGACGAGCCCTCCCTCTGGGCCTGGCTCCAGACGGGGGCCCCGGGCTTCCTCTGGGCAGGGTCTCTCTATCCCTTCCTCGTTTTTTCATAGGGTTTTTTGAACCATTCTTCGTCTGGCCCCTCACCTGAGACCACTTTGCCATGGGATACCCTACCAGGAGCACAAAGCTCCAGACAACACAGCCCTCAGGTTCATAGGGACACCCAAACCTCTCCACCACGATAAGGTGATGGTTCCCGGAGAGGACAAATATGGTGTTTTTTGAAAATTAAACCATGTAAACCTATTTTGATATAACCTCTAAATACAAGTATGAACCTGAAAATGAGCACTTTATATGAGCACTTTAATATTTTAGATACAGGAAAATGTGTGACATCCAATTTTGCGTCATGTCACTGTCGTATTATGTCGCACCTCCAGTATGGGCATTGCATTTAAAGAATGAATATCAGTAACAGAGCATGCTGGATAGAGACTCCCAGTCTTCCCATCAAGAGGCATGACAACCTAATACCATACATCACACTGCGGTTTCATCGTTAATCTGGCAAGGTTGAAGCAACTCATACAATTTCCATAGTACACCAATCATCAGGAAAAATACGGGGTTTTAGTAAGTAGTCTGCTGGGATAGGAGGTGAGGTGAGGTTGCATATGATGTATGGATTGTTCTATCTGTAATGATATTCCGCTGAATAAATGGTCTCAAGCATAATCAGCTTCAGTCAATATAATCTCCCTGTGAAGGTCTTCATTAATCTTACAGGCTATGGCTAATCACGTCTATCTACTTGAGTCCCCATGAGCGTCTCACCTACTTACATTATGTTATTCTAATTCATTTTTAGCACCACGGCCGTCCAGGGGCTGCAGACAAGCCCAAGACTCGCACGTTGTTTCTTGTGCTGTGCCAACCCAGGTCATTGGGTTATACAAGTAGATCTAATCCAAGAAGATGAGTTCCCCAGGTCTGCCCTCTGTTCACTTAAAACATGTCATCTTCCCTTAGCCTCACCTTGTTTCAAAGACAAGTAAGTCTCCTCAGTTGGTCAAACTTCATGAAAACCTGGACTTTATTTAATGCTGAATTTCTATAGTATACCAAAAGGTCATGTCCATTGAAGTAAACCTACAGTCTAACATACATATGAAAATAAGGACAAGGTACAACAGGAACGTTTGGCTTTTTGTTCTTTGTTCAAGTATAAAATGGCCCTTGTCTCCTTTGGTGATGTTATCATGAAAGGTGATGTTGAGACCTGAAACGATCACTGATGGCATTGCTCTAGAGCTCCCTAAATGCAGCAGGTGCAGCCCTTTCTACAACAATGAGTGTGTCTGATTTTGTACCCTCTGAAAGATAGGGATCAGTAGGGTCTGCAAGGGTCATTGCTTTTATCAGATGAAAGTGACAGCTGACAAGAGCAAGTGCCTGTTGGCTTCAGGAGTCAAACAAACAAAAGAGACTATTTTTTAGTATGCCGTATTTGTCAGGGTTTAGCCCCAGTCTGGAATGCTATTTTCCAGGGAAAAGGAAATTTACCTTTATAACTTGCAGTTTGACAGAACAATGTGCAAAATGTACAGGCTCTTATTGACAGAATATCCTTGTACAATGTGTAAGCTAACACGTACAGTATAAAATAATTGACTTATTATTATAATTATATTTATTATTTATCCACAAATGGGAATAAAAGTCCATTACCACTTAAAATTGTATATTTTTCTTCAATATTCCCTCATAGACTATATTTACATATGTTGGGTGCACACTGAAATGCTTTTACTTTTGAGTATTGTCATTGACGAAACCATACCCAACCAAAAATATATTCATATTTATTCACACAATTATGTTATGTCACAAAAATCCATCAAAATGACCAGTTTCTTAAATTGGGATCATCCTTGTAGTCAAGATTTGTTATTGCTGTATTACTCTAGGGACACCCATCAAGTTTAAATCTACATCAAGTATAATCCAATGAAACACCTGTCACCTCCACTGACATTAAGACACATTAAGATAAGCCTTTATTGATCCCCAGAGGGGGAATTCTGTATTAATATTAAGTAATGGAAAGAATGGGAATAATATGAGAAATACCTTTTTTTAATATTATATGCACACACATGTACAATTAAGCAGCACCTCAAAAATACACCTTTGAAAACTATCACTGAGTCAAATCAACCCCTCTCTGACACTATGCAAACATAATTGAATATATCAGAATTGTGACAACCATACCACATAGCCATAATCATATTACAGAACATTAAAGCTTGGATTGGTTGCTTTGATTATGTCACATATGCACTAAACACTCCTGTAGATTCTATATGGCTTTGGCCTGGTCTAAATCTGCAACATGAGATTGCTTTAATGCTGCATCCCATTGTGTTATTGCTAAATTGTTTTGTGTGATCCTCTACTATTTTATCCAATTTACTTCTCCGTGTCCAGTATTGCTTTGGGCTGGGCATCTCCAGGTGTCAATTTGAGTTTGATTCAGGGTGCAATAATTTAATTAGAAAACAATTTATTTGTATTGATACAAGTCAGTCTTTGATTTCCATTTGGTACTATACAGTTTAACCACATTTACAGTAGCATAATCATTATTATCAATCAAAAAATGTAATCTAATAAATGTACTAATAATTTGGCATGTTTACATCTCCCATTTAGTACTGTAAGACAAATGATCCTTTTGTCCTGACATGGTATTTTAAACCTTGACTAAATGCAGTCAGTGCAGCTGTCATCTTTGAAAAGGATCTACTTATGTTATGACAAGCTGTTTCCTTGTCATCTCTCGCTGCTTTTCTCAACCACAGTGGAGAGAGATGCTGGGTTGTGCTGTCACATATTCACAGTGCCTGAAATGGGCCGGTACGCACCAGTACTCACCAGTAGTGCCGGCACTTCTGATTTGTGTCCACATTAGTACCCTTACTTCTAATTTTTATTACCAGTATAATCAATAGGCTGATATCATAGAATGTATGTACAGTCCTATATTTATACCAAAATAGTATATATTTCATGATGTATTGGGAAAAACCAAGCAGTTCTTTGTAACATCAAACATTTAGCACCCCTATATGGGCCGATGGAATGATCCTTTGTTTCATAAGCACATTTTCAGACACTGTGATGATTCGACCGAGAGTTTGGCAGTCAAATGAAGCTCCTTTGATCAAATACGCAACTATTTGGGGTCAAACCTACAAGATATTCTGTACGTTTAAATATAAATATATGCAAGACAAATGCAATGATGATATTATGCAATTGGACCTTTTTTGGTTCAATTCAGGCATTGTATATACATAGGTGCAGTAAACTGACTAAAACCCAGTGGACAGCTGCTGTGTGAGAAACAGGATGATTAGTGGGACTAGTGTAAGCCCCACAATCCAGATGTGCATGGTAGCCCTGGAAAATTAGTTTTAAATATGGAGGACAATACATATTTAACAATCAACAATCATACATATTTAACAATACATATTTAACAATTAATTTATCATGATTAATCATTCCTTCCTTGATGATACACATAGCCAAACATTGGTCACCATGCTCACCTCTCAATATTGGTTAAATTAAAGGTATAGTGGAGGATTTTCTTTTTCCGGGTGGATCATCAAGACTATTGGTCCTCCTAGTTGTCAATAATTCTACAGATATGTTTACGTAAGGCCATCATACGTGCTCGTCCCTAGGTAGTTTTTGCTTTCTGCGGCCTCTAGCCCCACCGCCTTCTCGCTCTCGGCTGGTGCTGGCTCTTGCGCCCCCGCCCTGACCTCGTCTCCCTCGGCCTCTAGGCGCACCCCCCCTCCTGGATCTTGGTCGTGATGAACAGGGCACAGGCTCGTAGTCAATATCAGATCCCACAAGACTCTCTTCTTGGAAGCTCTAAACGCACCAGCAATAAAAAACAACAACTTAGATGCTAGACGATTGCTTGTTTGTTGGCCTGTAGCATGCTAAAGTTAGCTATAGAGATGCTTGTCGTCAAGTTAAACTAAAAAAGATATAGCTTGCATCACATCTATTATGTTCAATCAATAACCTTGTTACCTCCCCCATTCTCTGCAAAATATGACGACACCGTCAGACAGCGGCAAGTTGGCAACTGACACTTTGGTTAAATTTGGAGTATCGTGTGTGAGAATGTATCATTTTTCTAACCCTCTGTTGTTTTCCTGCTGTAATTTACTGTACAAAAAAAAATCCTGAACAAATGGACCTAAATGAGGGACAAAACTGGCTAAACAGAATTGCCTTAGAGGCTTATAATGCTCAGGAAGTCTACATTGCCAAAACATAAATACATAAATATAGATTGTGACAACAGCATTTGTAATGAAAAAGTACATGTTGACAAATCAATAAAACGATCCAAAAGGAGAACAATAGCTACAATAAAGAGGCATTAAACCAAGTTATTTTTGTTAAATAACTTTAAAAACATGGCTTTTGAGAAATGTCATAAATCACTGAATACACAGACTAATTAGATATAAGGAAACCAAACGTTCTGCAAAACCTTTGTTCAGCATCTTCAAATTTGAGATGAATGAATGTTGGACATCACAAAATATGCTAATATATCTACTGTTCTCATACATCTACATGTTATGATTAAGGTCGCATTCAGCGATGCATCCAGCTGTCAAAGGAAATAGCGGAAGGCTCTGCATTGTTTAGCCAGCCGTGGGCATCAGCAATGGTAATGTAGTTTACACCTCAATTGAGCTGATTCTCCAGATACGTATTTAACTTACTACAAACCAACTACTAATTGCTTGGCTTATCAACTTTCAAACTCACAATACCTTTAATTTCAAATGGAGTTCCATATTCTGCTTCTCCCCACAATATGTAATACAGTAATTGCCCACTCTCCATTTGTAGATAGGAGTATTTTTGCAGCTGCCAAGTCCCCAGGGGCACGTAATTATTTCTCAGTTTTGTTCAGTTCTTTTATAGCCCTTTATCATGTAGTGCAAAACACTCCCGCCCTCCTTTGCAGAACTCTGATTAGACTCTTGCTGAGTTTAAAGCTTCTAGTCCTTTAGTCTAGCATTTTTCTTTAAGCATTATATCCGAACAGAAATGGTTCCATATCATCAGTAATTTCAGCTTTTTGATTTAGCTGTATTGTACAGTTGCTTTATAAAATATGTATTGATTGTGTGTGAAATATTGACTTTTTACATTTATAGTACCAAAAAGACAACACATTGGCACATTACCCTGTGTGGATTGAATTCCTCAAAAGAAAGTCGTAGGAGAATACACTGACAGCAATGACTAGTGACAGCCTCAAGTGTAGTTTACATTTCAGAGAGGATATTGTTCTGAACCTCCATGGACTCTTTTACTCTAAAGGAAGCTGTTTCTCTCCTGTTCTGTCACACTTACACTATTCAATTTGAGACTTTGAAGACTGTGATTTTCAGAATAATGCGGAGTATGTGTTGTAGCTTGTAAAAAGTGCATTTTTTCACCTAAGGCATCGTAAGCACCTTTACACAGTGCCTTTAATGGTGACTACTGTATATGCTAGATGCTCCAGAAAAAGACTGACTTGGTTGGAAGCCCAAGGGGAAAGACTCCTAACATCGTATTAGGAATAGAGAATAAAGAGGTTTTCACATAAGAAGTTAGGGTATTTATTGGTAATTTCACTTCTTGGGGATGATTTGGAAATAGATTTTTCCGTAGATATTAGGCTTAAAGTAGAATTGATGCCTGGTTGTGGATTTTTCTTGTGGGTTTACTTTACTTGTAGTTTTTGCAGACTTTAGGAAATGCATTCTAGGTTTTTCCAGCTATTCTGCTCAGAGCTGTCTCTGAATGGTGACACCTCCTTATTCTGCTGTCTCTACTCTTTGTTTATGTTCAGCAAGATTCCTGTCTTGTAGAACACTAGTTTGTTGCAAATTATTCCTCACACAGTAGCATGGGAAACTGATGCATGCTCATCCGTTTTATAGAGGAGGATAACACAGAGACTAGTACTGTAGATTACAGACATATTTGTATTCTTTCTCTCTTTGATTTGACTGGAATAATTGAAGATACATTGCTTTTTAGTCCACATTTTTGTCATTTTTGAGTAGCAGATACAGCAGTTTACTCAGTTATGACTATTAGTCAAGTCAAGTTTATTTATACAGCCCAATATCATAAATCAAATTTGCCTCAAGTGGCTTTACAATCTGTACAGCATACGACACCTTGTACGTGTCCACAGGCAGCGTAATTTCCAAGCTTCTCATGTCGATGTAAGCAGTCGGGCAATGCATTCCGCGGCGACTTTCCAGTGACGGGGCGTCGAGATGCCCGCTCCTCATATGCAAAAAGTTGACGTCCAGGCTACTTTGTGCAAAACTGACGAAAATATTTAAAACTGACCGTTGTAGATCGGAAATAAAGACAGATTCAGCGACTGCACATTATTTCTTACGAAAAATGTTTTCAGAAACAAATTGTTCAGTGAAATATTTTCATAAACTAAGCGGAAATAGCCTAACGAGCCACCATATTGGTCTGTTTTAAAATCCACGAGTGAAGCGTTCGTCCAATCAGGTGCAGCCATCGCAGTTGTCTGAGGGTTTAGCCTGTTGCCTTTGCTTGTCAGTGGCACTGTGTCACTGGACACATAGCGTAGACCCTCGCTTCAGTAAGGAAAAAAAGTTTAATGGGGAAAAATATGGAAGAAACCTCAGGAAGGGCAGCAGAGGAGGGATCCCTCTCCCAGGACGAACATACATGCACTAGATGTGTGTGTACCTAATAAAGTTACAGTTTTTGTTATGTAACTCCTCACTGTGTTTCACCTTTTTTTTCCAGACTTTGCAAGAGCTGTTGCAGCACGGCCTATATCATATGCAGCCGTGTTACGAATGAAAGCAGACAGCTCCTCAGTGCTCAACTCGCGCAGCAGACCTCGACAACACCACAGTGGTGGGCTGGTGACTACTGACTGGCCCGCTTTCTCCGGTCATCCCCTGTCAGCCTTGAGTCTGCTCAGCTCTCAAGAGGACTACAGGAGTGAAGGTAAACCTAATGGTGTGCTCCATTCCCACACTTTGTTTGCTCTTGTCTGAAACAAAAACAAGTTTTGCTTTTTGGTTTGTTAAAGTTAATTCACACTTACAAACACATTGTGCATACATGTAAAGCAACCTCACAAATAGCTCACTAATAGTACAATTTAGAAACTTCCTGTCGTCCTGCATATATTCCATTCGCAGCTTTAGCAAAGAATAGTGAACACTTGAGTACACTTTGGCATAATTTGCCTACTTTTTATTTAAGAAAACTGGAAGAGGAAGCTGAATGTGATTATCTGTAAAGAGTGGTTTGCCTTTAGCTTATTTTGTGATGAGTTATTGTTGTTATTGTTTGTTATCGTTTGCTATCAAATGTCAGCATCTGCCAAGAGAGCTTTGCATTTTTGTGGAAAATTATTGTTCCGTTAAGTGGATATTAGGCTTAAAGAGGAATTGATACACTGTGTTGCCTGATTGTGGATTTTTCTTCAGATATCTAGTACATCACAGATATATATATGTATTTTCTGCAGACTTTAGGAAATGCATTCTAGGTTTGTCCTGCTACTATGCTCAGCATCTGCCTCCTTCTGCCAAGAGAGTGTTGCATTTTTGTGTAATGTTCCTGGATTACATTATCAGTTCTGACGGACTGCCTTGCACTCACATGATACAGGACTCTGACCGAATTTTTTTAGTAGGTAGTCTTAGTTTCACTTGAGTTCGTGAGTTCAGATGACATTGTTCCTACCTGCCAACAATGAACCAAAATAAAAGAGTGAATAAAAGAGTGGGCACCCCAGAGTTGAAAAAGAAAAAAAAACCCACTCCAAACTTAATTGGTGTGAATGCACTCTGCTATCTGTGCTCTGTGCCAACAGTCTGCCATCTCTGGTCTCACTTTATGTGTGCAGGCTTCTGGCTTGTTTAGATTGGGTCTGGAAATGAATCTCACCTATCCATCATCACTGTGCACGGTCTGCAGTGACCAGGGTCATGCCCTTTGTGAAATTGAAGTGGGATCATGGCAATATCCAGCTCTCTCTGTGTTCCTGTCAGTATAGAAACTATAGATATGATGGATATCTTTGTCAAAAGGGAAGATTTAATATCCCCAACACAGCATGGAAACACACTGTCATAAATCTACATGGGTCACTTGCTTACATCTTGACTTACAGTATGAGTGATTCTAGATGATATAATGACACATTGATGCTATATGATTAATCACATCATGCTTATTGCATCTGGAGTGCTTAATTATCATAATGGAAATCTGAAGTAGCTGCTGAATTGGCAGAAATGATATTTAGGAATAATGAGTTAGTCACATTCAAAACTAAGAAAATAGGAATAGGAAAAACAGTCAAATCTTTTTCTTTCTGTTTTTTTCTGTTTGCCTCTTTTCTGTTTCAGTCATTCCATATCTCTTTCTTTGTGCCTCTGTGTCTGTCTTTTTTTACTTTCTGACAGCATTATCACTATGTAGCCATAAAATGACTTACATATCTATTACCAAGGTGAGAGTAATGTCTCTCCGTTGTCAGTGGTGACAACAACAGTATACTATTGCGCTGGATTGAATGGATGAAATGGATGCCAAAAAGTAATACGCCTTTGGTGACTTAAAGGGAATATTGCTTTTTTGGCTCTGTGACTGACAGATGGCCATGGCACTTGAAGTTGAGTGATTTATACGACTTCTGTGCTTGAGTACGTGTGTGTATTTCATACACACACAAACACAGAACATATGTGCTTGAGCAGTTAAATTAGGTTTTTCTTCATCCAACTCTTTTTTTAAATAATCACAAAATATATTGGACACATATAGGTGGACACAGCTTCAGTAATTAAGCAACAAGGTGTCCTATAAAAAATAGAAATTTACAAGTAACTATGTCAATGCTGTTTATTTACTGTACATGTTGGGACACTTCCGTGCTTATACCACAGTGACTATCCCTAATAAGATGCCTGTGCTTCAATTGTCCATTTATAAACTATTTTGATGTCAATCTAACAGTTAGTTTCACCTGTCATCTGAAGCAGAAAGGTTAGCGTTTTCCTATGGCTCTCAGCAGTATACTGTACGTTATTACTGATTTAGATCAGGTACAACTGCAAAACGGAAGTACAGTGCAGTCAGGAGAGATTGGCTTTGTGCTCCAGTACACTGGATTTAAAATGAAACGATAAACTTTCAACTTTATTTTGAGGGTGTTTACAGTCATATCAGATGAGCAGTAGGGGAATTGTTGCCCCTTTTTTACGCTTCATCCCCCGATTTTAGGGTAAATAAATGAATTGAAAATGTAACATAAAGCGGAACTAGACGTCATCATATTCAATGACGATATAGTTCTTAGCAGTTAATGACATTAGCAGACATTTGGTATCTTTCCTGGTGATGCTCTGCGGGGCCTTGGTAGTACCTGAACTTGCTCATTTTAACTGAAACCTTATTGTTTCCTTTGGAATAGAAATTATTTTATCATACATCATGGCCCACTCCACAAGCTTAACAGCGGCAAATGGAGCATACTGGTATTGTGTTATTTATGAACTGTATATGCATGGAGAGACAGAGAGCTGTATAGAGAAATGTACAAATCCAGTGCTATTTGTTAGCGCTAGAAAAAGCACTGAATTGCTTTGCTTCATATGCACAGCAAGGTTTGCAACTTAATATCAGCTCATTTTCCTCCACTGATTAGGGTGTTATTTCAAAAGCTTTTTATTTCCCTGTAGAGCAGTACATTGCTGACAAAGGGTTAGTGAGATTATACATACCCTGAAAAAAAAAGCCATGATTTTTTGTTTGTCATCAGATCATCATCAGCACCTAAATAGTGAGACGTACTCAAGACTGGTGACTTGCAGTGTTGTATTATTTATGCACCAGATCAAATATAATGTCAGCCAAACCTAAATGCTTGATATAATGACGTCTAATTAAACAAACAACATGAATATCTACATACTGTCACATATTCAGCTGCTGTATGGTGCCGTCACAAACACAGCACATCATTAACTATCTTGTTTACTGGGCTTATATTCTTCATAAATCCATTATCTCATAGAGAAACAGTTCTTCTGACGAGCACAGGATTCAGCCGTCTTCTGTAAGGCAAGGCAAGGCAGTTTTATTTGTATAGCACATTTCAGCAACAGGGCAATTCAAAGTGCTTTACATAAAACATTAAAGAGCAGTTAAAAATGATTAAAACAAATTCAAAACAGATAAAATATGTTACAGTGCAGTATAAGAAATTAAACATTAAAGAGCAGTTAAAAACAGTTAAAAATATAAAAGCAGATAAAATAAGAGCCAATATATAGTTTCCTGGAAACCCAATCTTTGTTGACCAATACGGTAGACATTTTATACAGGCAGGACCATATTTCTTTACCATCTCATCCACGCAGGAAAATGTGACTTTGTACTCTTGCTACCCATTTCCAAGAGTGGAAGTACTTCTCTTTACCTACAATATAGTCGTCACTATAAGCCTTAGTTTAATCACGGCAAACTTTGTAAAATCCTGAACAGTTCTCAGCAGTTTTTTTTCTTTTTCTGTAGGGTCTGTGATCCTGAGACGCAATATACCTCAGAAACCTTCTACAATAAGTGCATCACTTCTGTGTTAACAGAAGGCTAGATCAAAGAGTAGAGCACTCTGAAGGAACAAAAGAGAATCACAACAGGGACTGTCAGGCAGAAAATACTTGTCCAGCAGGCATAACGATATGTGGGCGTGTTTGTGTCGAGAAGAGTTCAAGTCTTACATGTGAACCATTTTAAATCACCAACAGGAGCAGCTTAGATCAAGAAACAGCATGGCTAAGTTGTAGTCATACTTGTACTGTATGTATTAAATAGCATTTCACAAATTTTACATTATATTGGCATACTTACTGCAAAAAACATAAATATCCCAATGTCTCTTTTTACAGTATTTTTAAGTGCAACATGCTGTAACAAATCCTCTGGCTGCATGCCATTAGCAACTTTAACTAGTTTGTTGCTAGGCAGTGAGGAAATATCGTTATTTTCATTTTTAAATATTTTTCACATTTAAAGTTATTTTGGTTATTTAATCATGCCTTGGACCTACTTGCTTGTCTAATCTTAACTGTGGTACTCTCTACAGTAGTGTTATTTATTCTGTCCTAATGATATTGTAAGAGCTTAGCTGGGTATTTGTATTAATAATCTTTGTCAATACACTGCCATTAAAGCCTCTTCACTTGTAATGGTTATTGCTAACTCCCTATTCCCATCTCTGGCCCAAGGGCAGCGCACCCTTCAGGCCACAAAAACAACAAAATTGTGGCAGCACTCCCTTTGCAATTAATGGCAACCTGTGGCAGATCATCAGTGCTCCAAATGTCAAATTTCAAATAATTTGGAATACCTGCACTATGCTATTGATACGGCCTCTCTAAACAAACAAAAACGCTCTAAAATGACTTCTTAAATAATCAAAAGAAAAAAGGGGTTGGAGATCCCGGCCAAAAAGAACAAAATATGGGGAAGTCACTGAGCCAACCTCTCATGCTGTAGATGCTATGAGTAATATTACTGCCCAAAGATAAGAGCAGTAGTTGCCCAGAATTGACCAATTTCTGAGTCCCAAATGGGGGAATTTTACCACAGGCTTATTTTATTTCATGTAATTGTGCTTGTTGAGCTTGTTATAAAAAAGAAAATAGAGGCCTGCCACACACCATTAGGAGGATCGTAAACAATGTTGGATGACTGACAAAAAAAAGGAAAGATTGTGTTCTTGTAACATTCCCTCCCTGACCAATAACAAATTGCCAAGTTTCAGTGGTAGGGTGGTCCAATTATTCTGTAAAAGGATGGAATTAGATGAATGAGAAGAGATGATAAATAGTATCTTGGTACTAACAGACATGAAAATCACTCACCTTTCGGCGAAATTCGCCGTTTTGAAAACAAAATAGGTGACCTACGTGAATCGTGTAGATTCGATGAGAAAATGCTTAAGGGGGGGGGGGGGGGGGGGTACCAGAGATTCAGTGAACTACGAAGTTAGTTTGGTTGGTTCCTCAAGGGAGGACGGTGCTTGCAAAGGTAACGATGTAGGCAGTTTGATGTGACATTGGGAAATGAATTAATTTACGTAGCCTACCTGTCAACTTTGGAGAAATATAATTTATTTACATTATTATTAATAAAGCCTTGAATTTGAATAAAGTCTTGGATTTCGTTAAAAAGTTTTGGATTTCTTTACAAAGAAAGGTCTTAAATACGTTTCCCTTTCCTAGGATTAAGTTCATACCGTAACAAAATTAACTGTTACTAATGTAACTTGTTATTAATTAAAAACTGACCGGAGGACCGAGACACAAAGTAGGCTAAACACGCCTCTCTGACCGGTAACGGGGGGATAGCGGTTAAACTGAGCGGAGGATGTGCAGAATGTGTCGGTGTGTGACGGAACCTGGCTGGCTGCTTCAGACAAAGCTCCAGCTAACAGGCTGACGGGCGCAGCTTGGCTGGAGCTCCGACTGCTGTCTGTCCGCGCGGCCGTCTGACGGCATCAGTATTACATTGACACAGTTCATTACCGGTTAATAACGTCTCGTTGTCGCGTTAAATAGTAGGCTATTTAGTAGGCTATTTAGTAGGCAGTTCAGTGTTTTGGTCCAGTTGGTTTTAACACCTGATGTGAAGTGTAGGCCTACAGGAGTAGCCATGACAACCTGAACAAGCGGCATCGTTCTGCTCCTCTCTCTGCTGCGCTCCATTCACATAGTGTTTAGTTTTACACTATGAAGGTTAAACTCTGCAATTAATCCGCGGTGCACATGTATGCATGACCTGGTGGTCCATTACACTGTAGGCTATATTCAATGTCACTGATAATTTCTGATCAATATAACATAGAAAACATTACACTTCATAACGTTTTGTATCCATAATATGATTGTATTATTGTTGAATTTAGCAGTAAAAGCAGTAGCCTCTGGAAGTCAAACCTCCATTTTTCACAGTGGGAGCAAAACGTGCTCCTTGGGAAAAGGGTTACCATAAAGCCTGTTCATGCTGTGTGTTGTCATATCCGGCCCATGTCCCAGATGTGAAAGACCCCTTACTGGACTACTGAATATAATAATATTCCATTATATATTTGTATTTTGAATTGTTACCTGCCACCAGAATTTTGTCATTTCCTTTTACCATAATTTGGTGGCTAAAAAGGTATCAGAATGCAGGAATTGAAGTCTTTTACCCTCAAAGTTTCCTGGGGGTGGACCCCCAGACCCCCCCCCCCCCCCCCCCCCCCCCCAGGACCAGGTGAAGTGATTGGTAAGCGTGTGAACTAAACAATACACTATACTGATGCCCAACCAGCCATAATTACATCAAAGACAGCGGTAATGGTACATTTGCTCCGCGTGCGTGTCGCCGTGTTCATGAACCAGAACTTCAACAAAAAAACAGTAAGTTGCTACTCCTAAAAAATGTCAAGGTTGGCAGCTCTGCATCAGATTGATGCTTTAAAGTATGGAATATTTAAAATTTTCTTCCGGGGGAGCAAGCCCCCGGAACCCCCTAGAGGGGTAATATCCTTCTCACCTTTTTCACCCCCGACCTGTTTTCATGCCTGTACTAAATGTACTTACAGGATCACTAATGGTATCTAAGGTGGTTGTTTACCACTGGAAAGCAGGAAAATATGTTTGAACATATTTGCTTTAATGTAAAATGTAAATTTGGGTTATAGTGGGAAACAAGCCACAGAGAGAGCAGATGTGTTCACTCCCAAACCAGGCCAAGAAATATTACTTCAAAGCTAGGACCCAGTTTGTTAACACTCATGTTAACAGCATTGTTCGCTCATCACTTGGCCCTCAAGGCAAACAACAGTGAGCCCAAAAGATGAAAAAGTAATTAGGTGATAGCTTCAAGGTTGAGTTTAAAGGTGTGACATTTCTAAACGTGAATCATGTCCAACCAGGTTAACTGTATCCTCACAAAGGATCATATCTAACGCAAGAAGGGGTTATTTCTCCTTTATAAAGCACTGACTGGTCATGGACCAAAATACATGCTAGATTAGTTGGTTTCCTGTGAAGCATCCAGACCACTCAGATTGTCTGGGTCAGGTTTGTTGTGTGTTCCCAGAACTAGGAACAAACAATGTGAAGCAGCATTCAGTTATTATGCTCCTCACCTGTGCAACAAAGTCCCTGAAAACCTGAGGTCTTCTCAAACGGTTAGCTCATTTAAATCAGGGCTAAAAACGTTATTGTTCACTGCATCTTTCTCATAAATCTGATTCATTATTATTATATTAACTATTCATTTTTGTCCTTAAATGTAGTGGTTCATTTAATTATTTTAATGTGTATTTTATTTTTGATTTTAATATCTATTTTATTGTAATGTTTCCGAATTTTAACTATTCTTCTCCAAGCTTTGTCAGTTAAAACAAATTAAGAGGCAGGTTATGAGGATTACCAGAATGGTTTCCTAATGTTGATCAACCAGATCAGTATTACAGTGTATTACAATAGTGTCATCACCTGTTAAAAACTGTTGTCTGCTGCAGAATGTCATGCTAGATATGCTAGATGTTGTTTATAATGCCATCTCAATGTGGAGCTGTGCATCTTCCTTTTCTCTTGTTTCCTATATCAGAGATTGGTTGGAAATATGCATTTGCACTAACCAAACTGGGGAATAATAGAAAAAGTAATTGGATGTTAAAACAGAGTGGCGCTCATGCTGTGAGATTGTAATTGCAATCATCCTTGTCTTTATTTCTTTTTTTTCCCCATAGAAAGTGAAGAGTTTGGGCCTGTTTTTATCCATGAGCCAGACAACGTTATTTCTCCTTTGGATTCTGATGAAAAGAAAGTGGTGATGCACTGTGAAGCACGCGGGAATCCACCACCCACATACAGGTGTGACATTTGTCTGTCTCCTAATTGCAGTTCTATTTTCACAGCTCATTAGCGTGCCATTCATCTCAAATATATTACAATCTCCTATTCTTATGTTTTTCAGTTGGTACATCAATGGGACAGAAGTGGATGCAGAGGCAGACTATCGCTACAGCTTTGTTGATGGAAACTTAATTATTACCAATGCAAGTGAGATCACTGACTATGGGAAGTACCAGTGTAAAGCAGAGAACAGCTTTGGGACCGTCCTAGGTCGAGAAGCTCTTTTGCAGTTTGCATGTGAGTAGAATTTTTATTTATTTATTCAAACGTGTACAATTCTACATACACAAGGTCTAATAATATATTTGATATGCTCTATACAGTAGCATGTAGTTCTGTATGTATGTGTTGGCAATGTAAATTTTAGTCTGTTAGCTCTTTGTCTCTCTGAGTTAAAATAAACCTGTTTGGTTGCAGGGGTAAATAAACACTACACTGTTTACAGTAAGGTTTTGTTGCTGAGTTTAGTTCCCACCGGCTCCATCTGATACTGTTGAGTTGCACTGCTAACAGGGTATGTGTCCTTAAATGCCATGTCTCAATGGTAAATGAGAGCAAAAAGTGCATTTCTTCCCCCAGTAATCCCCCTGGCCTAACGCCAAAACATCATCACAGGCTAAGGCAGCACACACAGAGAGACCAGGGGCACTGGGCTCAAAAGGAAAATGCATTGTTGGTTTTCTCTGCAGTTTCCTCAGGAGCAATGGCCATAATTGCCTTATTGGCATGTCTACAGGGAGCTTACCGTTCTCACTTTCTGAAATGTTGCTAGAAGGTAGAGTACATGGTCTCATTTGTTGATATGGGTAGAGTTAGGTCAATTTCCAGTGTCACTGGTCCGTTCCGGTGTATTTTATTTTATGCTAACCGCTTGAACCGTCATTTGTCACTGTGACGCCTTCTGGCAAATGAAAAAGTAGCCTACATTAGCAACCTGTGCCAATGCTGTCTCAGCACTAAATCACACTCGTATCGCAACCAGTGTTGGGCAGTAGCATTACTAGTTTGACTTCTTTTCAATAGCATCGCTGTTTTCTGAAACAAATAGCTTTTCAGTAACTTAGCTCCCATACTGATCATGAAGTAGTGCAGTAGCGTCCACACAAGCTACATTTCCCAGAGCATTACTGAAGCTCAAGCGCAGCGGAGCTTTCTGCTGCGGTCTGAAATAAAACTGCTGAGGATCACTGACGCCACCGCCAAACACAGACATGTATGTTGTGTACATGGATTTCTAAAATAAATAAATAGCTGTGACGTAGTAAACTACTTTTGCCATGTTGATCTAGCTTAGCTTTGCTACATTTCTTTGGGGGCTAACATTAGCTTCAGTGTAGTAAAGCTTAATTTAATGTAGAATAACTGGTAGCTTAGCTCACTAATCTTTATAGTAGGTAAAGGAAGTTAAGTAGCTTGCCTAACACTGGTAATAAGTAACATGACAATGTGTTTAACATAATGTTATGTTTGTTAAAATATTATGCTCATTTTCAGGTTCATAATTGTATTTTGAGGTTGTACCAGAATAGGTTTACATGGTTTAATTCTCAAAAAACACCATATTTTTGTTGTACTGCACATTGCTGCAGCTCCTTTTTTCAGCTCTGTTCAGGTCTCTGTTTTAGCTACATAGTGAGACATCCACCTCTATACCATCTTTGTAGGGATTCACACATGGGCAGTAGCTAGGTAAGAATCACATCAGCTAGCTAGCTTTTTTCTCTAACTTCAAGGCAGGATTAGCCAGGAGACTTCTTCTAAACAGGGCACACTTCCAACTTTGCGTGGAATACCTGCAGAACAGGGACATGTAAGTAGTTCTTTTGTGGATTATGGTGATTATGGTGTGTTGTAGCAGTGTTTTGCCATTGAGAACAAGGGGGCTAACCACTAGCATGCTAGCGCTAGGCAGGAATCATTCAGAAACCTGTATCTCACCCAAAACAGCATGGATGTTTTTTTTTCCAATTTTGTATGTGTGTGGAAGCACCAGAGACACAAAATAACACCCCAAATCCCAGAAAAAGTGTTGTTGTTTTTTTCATAATATGGGCACTTTAATAAACAAACTAACTAACAGAGATGCTAGTGTCCCTGACAGCCAAGCGGCGCTATGAAGGAGATCACACGTCAGTAGAGGCGGAACGGCGCACGTTGTGTTTGTTTACTAGGATACGATATATGGTAGTCTCAAAGAAAACTAAAACTGAGCCGCCGATATGGTAACATTTCGGATTTCAGGCCGACAAAAGAAGTTAGCTGAAAAATACGAGGTAACTTGTAAACACCTAAACACTAAATAAGAGAGAAATAAAGCCATGGCTTACAAGTACTTATGGTCAAATGAAGCTTCGCGAACCAATCTCCGGCCGGGATGTGCAGCAGCAGAACATCTCCGAGCTGCCTGAAACTATCTCCCCCTTCACTTTTCTTTAATCTTAATCTTATTCGTTTTGGTGCTTGTCAGGTTAATTTAGCTAACTGTAAAGACAGCAAAACAGCTGAAATTCGGCAGGGAGGAGATTTTTGGCACAAACACCGGTAGCTAGCGCTAACGGAGACTAGCTAGCTAGCATTAGCTATGGATTGCTGGTGTTGCGACTCGGATCTGGGTCTGGGTCTGATAGGGTCTGTTTCCTGACGCTTCATTAAACTGCCGTTAGCGTCGTAAGCACCCGGCACCGGAGTTAAGTACTGTATAGTACTTATACTGTATGGATTGCTGTAATGGTGGCTGTCTGTTGGCTGGCTATGGGCTAACGGTAACTGGCTATTGCTACATGTCCTGGCTGTGTTGTCAGCTGTTATCCCAGACAGACAGACCGGGTGCTAGCTGGCTAAATTAGCATTAGATTAGTCGTCTTATCTATACAGCTAACGTTAACATTACTGGTAAACTCATTCGTGGGTTAGCCCAACGCTGCTTTTATCCGTGGTGAAAACAATGATGCTACTAATAACTTTATGAGCGTGTTGAACGATGTGGTAACCTTATAATGTTATCCACCAAGCATTAGCTAGCTAGCATTAAGTTAGCTACTTGTCAACCAACACATTGTAGTAACGTTAAACTGGATCGATATTGATATGTATCAATAAATAAGATATCTGCTGTATTACTGTGTTGCAAAGTGGCATGTTATCAATCACAAAATGATGCTGTGTGGCAGAAAAAGCAGTATTATGGTTAGGAGTATTTTTTTATGTGACATTGTTTTGAAGGAAGTTACGAGGAACTAGAGGATGAAAGGTTATATGACGCCACTGACAGGCGACTAGGAAGGAAAGGAAACGTGCCGTGTCTGAAAATAAAATTACAGATTTCTCTGGGTTTGAAGTTTGGTGGAAACATTTGTGAGAGTGTAACTACACAACTCAAAAAAATATATAACATAGGTATGGTCGTTTTTAGACATTTTAATGCAGAAATGTTACATATTGTACCTTTAACCAAAAACATAATAATACTTAGATCTGACAGGTTTTGTCAAAATGTAACTCAAAACTATCCAAGGCACGGACAAAGCCTAATATAAAATAACCAGTAACTCACATACAACTTCTGCACCAGTCTACTGGTTTTTGTTGAGAAAAATAAGGAGGTTGACATGATCTGGGGTCAGACGCGACCACTACCTGGTGACCGTCAGTCCAGCCGCCGAACACACCCGCCGGCCGGGATGCACAGGTACCTCCGCGCTAACTTGGCCAGCCCTGCCAGGGAACCTTTTCCGTTCTTTGTAGTGAGTTTCTACCAGTCTGGTGATGGTACGTCGTGACGGAATGTGACATGCTGGTTCCAATATCCATCTCAATGAACTTGCAGATCCCTTGGGTAATTTTCTCTGCTGGTTGTGCATCGCAGCTCCTCCGTGCTATCGCCGAGTTGATGCTAGGTTGAGACTGAGGACGCACAGCCACCGACACGGCGTTGCAGTGTTTGCAGTGAACTAAGTTGTTTTTTAAATCAAAATGGTCCCACGCCACACTTCGCCGTGACCTCTTCATGATTACTTTTGAAATCAATACAGAAACTCGCAGGTAACTGAGTAGCCTATGGCGCCCCCGGGTGGTAAAATGTTTAATTGCTGCCACACAGTGACAATTAATTTCATTGCTTCAAGACTCAACGCAACCTGCATTAGTTTAATCGATGACAAATTAATGTGATCGACAGAATTCTTAATGATCAATCATCAATCGTTGATTAATCATTCCCATCCCTAGAACAGAGGGCGCCATCTAGTGAGCTCAGAAAATAAAGAAAATGGTTCACGAAGCTTCTACTACTTACAGGAGCATTACCACCATCATGTGGTCTGGAGTCGCTACACTCTCTCCTCAGTTTCACTCAGGAGTATCTGGTATACCAGGGGCGCCCTGGTAGCTCACCTGTTTGAGCGTGTGTCCCATGTACCAAGGCTCAGTCCTTAACATAGTGGCCTGGGTTCGATTCCAACCCACAGCCCTTTGCCGCATGTAGTCACCCCTCTCTCTCCCCTTTCCTGTCTACAGCTCTCCTTTCAATTAAAGGCAAAAAAGCCCCAACAAAAATCTTAAAAATATATTAGGGCTGTCAATCAATTAAAAAATGTAATCGAATTAATTACATATTCTGTGATTAATTAATCTAAATTAATCGCATACATCATTTTTGCTGTGAAAGTATTTTAAATATTACAATTCAAATGAATCAATAAATAATCAACATTAGTAACATTAAAGTTAAAAAAAACTGTTTTTATTATTATTTTCACTGTTCAAATAATGACCATAACAATCAACAATATGACCAAATAGGCTGAGGAAATAAATTCAAAAGTGCTTCAGGAATAGGGTTATTTCACTAGTAAATTGCTATTGAGCAACAAAAACATCCACCAGATTTTACAATAACTATGAATGCACCACGAGGCTGTAGGTTTCCAGTTTCATTGAACGCACCGTCTCTGTGTGTTTTTCGGACAACGGCTGCAGCTACAGAAGTGTCGGAATCCTCTACAGTGAGTGAAATACAGTCAAACTTTACACCGTTTAGCGTTAGCTGTCAGCATTTTAACCGTGTTTAATCCAGCTGCTAGCTAGCGGTAGGCTAACGTTACCTGCTGTTGAGTGTAGCGTTAACTAGCGTCACGTGCAGCGATGTTTCTGTTGCCTGTAGCAACGCATTTTACAGTTGAATGGTGGCTAGAACGGCTCCGGGTGACAGGTCAATATGGAATGGATTAATCTGCGTTATTTTTTTTAACCTGCTATTTTTTCTCAGATTAATTAATCAAAATTAACGCGTTATTTTGACAGCCCTAATATATATATATATATATATATATATATATATATATATATATATATATATATATATATATATATATATATATATATATATATATATATATATATCTCCAGTAAACTGGTCTGGTCTGGCTTAATTTCAATTTCAAACCGGTTTAAATATTCTTTTTCTGTTATGGGGACTTACAGGAATTTCTTAGGAAACAAATGGCTAGATTAGCCTGAAACTATGAAACTATGTAAACAGAAAAAAAGGAATGGAGTTCTGGTTTATAAAATAATGTTGTTTTTTTGCTCTTATGTTGTGTTTGTTTTCCTTCATAAACTTTAATATACAGTATATCAGCGCAATCAAAAACATCAATACAAAAAAATCAGGAGAAGACCTAAATCAAATATAAGCCAGACTGCATTGGCAGGCAGAAATGCCCAGATGGTAAAGCATGGACACCCACTTCAAAAAAGTGCTGCTGCTTTCAGAGGGACAGAAGCTGGGCCTCAACATGTATACTTATCTGTCCTCTCAACTGTCCAGATTGTTTCCTCCCCCTCTCTCCACTTGAGTGTCAATCTCTAGTCTATGTAGAGAAATTGAGCTTCAGCCTTTTTTCTGATTGAACTAGGCTGAAAATGAGCAGTGTAACATGTAGGCACTCAAGCTGAGACATGGGCAGCTATTTTTATTTTGCATAAATACAGTTAAATTGCACTATATCATCCATCATCATGTTTTGCCAACATTTTAGTTTTTTGGAGTCAGTGTGGGGTTTTTCTATGCACCTTCTTTATTGTGCAGTTCATTGGTTGAAGTTTGCATTTCTGTAAGGTATACTTATTTTTCTGACTAAGATATCTGCAGTTGCTCATTCTGTCCCACTTAAAACAAAGCTTAGTGAATCACAGTGTCATGTAGTGAAAGTTGTTCCTTAGTACTGCAGCATTTACTTTTTTTTACTGTTTTCCTCCATTGAAATGAAGTGGAAACCTACTGCTTAGAAAGAATGACACAAATTGGAAAGTTTAGACCTTTTCAACAACTGTCCACCTAGCAGCAACTTACATGACTACTCAAGTATCTAAGTGTAGCGCCTTAAGATGCACCATCTGTAATGACTGCATTATCCTGGCTCCAAAAATATCTGAATATATTGAAGTCAATCAGAAGCAAACCAAATCTCTTCAAATTCAAATGAGTCCAAATAGATATTCACATCTAGTTTATTTAGTCTCTATAGCTATATTCTTCTAATGTGCCTTAGCATATTTTTTGTCTAAAGTCTTTTCAGCATTTTAAGGCTTAAGCAGAGGGTCTTTGGGGTCATGTTTGGTTAATTGGCAGGTGTGTCAGCTGAGACGATGGCCACTTGTTTGTCGAACATCAGCTTCACCCAAGCTCCCTTTGCACAAAATTGGATATTCTAGTTCTAATAACAGACTGTTGTTGAGGGTGCGACAGGGCGTAATGTGGAAAGATGCAGCACAGACAGGCTGCGCCGAGTTCAAGGTATTACAGCAAAGTATAACCTATAATCAGCTATAAAATGATAGCATTAATATTCCACCGTGTTGCCAAATCACATCATTTCCTTGCAGTGGCAAATTTCCTGTGGCCTGGGGGTTTGCAGCCACAGCCCTAAAATATCACTCACTGAATAAACGAGTGGCTATCTCAGTTGTAATGTTGAGTTAGCAAAAATTCCACATCTCACCAACTGTTGTGTTGGTCAGAAATATGTGGGAGAATTAATGATTCTCTGTGTAATGGTGGCACATCACACTGTTAAAGAAACACTGAAACTACATGTGTATAGTAATATGAAATAGAACCGTTTCCATAAACATCACAGATCAAATCTGTGTGTATATGATATAAAAATGCAAATTATGATGTTTTGTAATCATGTAATAAAAAATAAGTATTAAACATTTTCTTCATTTTTAAAAAATCATATACATTCCTAAATAAGCTTGACATGGGAGCTAAACAGTTGTTGCTGCATCTTGAACTTCATTAAGCTGAAAAAAACCTGTCTTCATCCCATGACAAAATTTCCTTTTCCTTTAATTCTTATCTATGGCTATTTGCGTATGAAGTGACACATTTTGGTGTGGCTGATTCTTCAGCTTTAAGCAGTACAGATATTCAACAGCATCAATGTGAAATAGCCTCATACTAAGTCTACATATCTTTAAAATGTGACTCTTCAAAAGGCTAGCTACAGAAACAAAGAGAGGTGCCCTGCAGCACACATTTGGATGCAGAACCTGCCTCTCTTTCTCAGCATAACAAATGGTGGATATTTATCACTCAGTGTGGAGCTCAACTTTTCCCTCCCATTTCAGGTTGGCACTGCACATTTTCATGCCTTGACACAGTCGTCTACTGCTTTAACTGGTTTAGATACACAAGCAATTATTTTCTTCATAAACTGAGTGTTTTAAAGAAATAATGATATGCTTGTTTATGTTGTTAAGACTTGAAATGGACTGGATAACTTATTTGACTTATGTATGTTGAGACATCCCATACAGTCAGCATACATTCTGCAGGTTTCATGATGGATTTCGGTCTAAAATATATCCTGAACCTTAATAAGTCTAGTTTTAGTCACCTGACCTTAGTAAGGAGCACTTGAAAACCTGGTTCCAACGTTAAGGTTTTTTTCACTGTAAATTTTTTACTGGCCCCTATGCAAATTGTTTTTTTTTTAATTAGTGGTTATCAAATAACAACAAAGACTAATTTTATTTGGGCTGGGTTGGTTTAAATACATTTTTGGCACTGGTTGAAGTTATGTACCTGTTGCACTCCACTATACCCTGTAGTCCAGAGGGTTGTTAAGTCAAGATGTCGAACTGAACGCAGCCCTGTTTCATGCAGAGTGGACCAGCCAGACTGCATGGAGGAAAGGTTCAGTCAAGATTTGCCACCTTATATTCTATTCACTGGCCGTATACTCTGCTCCAAATATGTTTCAGTAGGATGCTTTTTTCTCTCTCTTTGTTTTGAAATTTGGAACTGCTGAACTCACACTTGGGCTGTTTTTCAGCCGTGACTTTGAATGCAGCAGGCAGAAAGGAGGCCTCTGATCTTTCTCCCCTACGAGTTCTCTCTCTGCAGACGTGAGTCTGTCTGAGGCTCAGGTATCGAGCCACTCTGAGCAGTACAGTAGTAATGAATTGGAAGACCCCCCCCCCCCACACACACACACACACACACACCCCTCTGAAATGTTCTACAAATGTGGAATGATGGGTAGTTAATGCTTATTGATTGAGTTCATACTGATCTTGAAATACCTCATTTGCATTGAGCATTTGCTCCTGTGCTTGCTGCAAATTCCATCACTGCATGTCTGGATTTTAAACATTTATGCAAACATAGGTTGGCTTTAATGACCATGTTGTTTTCACAGGGAACAAAAGTCACTTTACATACCTGTAGTTTGCAAAGGGAAATGATTGGTCAGAAAACCTCATCTCATGTTTCCATAACATATGAATGCTTCAGTAATGTCACCCCTTGACGATCAATCATCTGATCCACTTCCTCAATACATATGCAGTTTCTGTCTACTGTTCTGTATATGTGTTTTCAAACATGTGGTGTCTCTTTCCTATATGTGTAGGGTGTTGACACAGTGTATTGCATGTGTTATAAAAGTAGCGTAGTGTGGGCGTAGCGAGTGTTTGGTTAAGGGCAAGAGAGAGAGAGTGCCGGTGGATGCACTCAGAGCAGACAGGTGTTGGCGATCAGAGCAGATGAGAAATTAGCAGGAAAGTTAGTAAGTGGTAGGGAGTGTACAGCTTGTCCATGAATAAATGCTGCAAGTCTCCCCTGTAGCTTACTTCCCGACCATGGTCTGGAAGCTGAAGCAGGGAAGTTATCTTCCGTCCGTTAAGTAAAGATGTGAAATGTAGTTAGAATAAGTGTTTTCATGGGCATTATTCTGTGAAAGAAAAATATTATTTCAGTAGCTTAGATGAATGTAGGCTACACATGCTGGTCATCTGCTTCACTTTTAGGCTTCCTAGCTAACTTAAAGATGCATTCCCATGGAGGTCTATGCTAAATTTATAACTGTACAATTCATATTATACACTTACCATGTCTTAGTCGTGTTACCTGTGAAGAGAGGAGGCTAAAATGCATGGGCATTTTAGAAGTAGTTTATATCATTACATCAAGTTAATGAGCATTCCGTACATGGACCTATTTACATGTCATTGTTGTTTCATATGCCTACATGTATGCAGTACACTGATACATGCTTTGTGTTGTATATTTTAGTTTTACAGAAACAGCCATCAATAAAGCCACACCTTTTCCCAGAACACGGTTTTATTGGATTTTGTGTTCGCTATCTGTCTTGCCTTTCTTAGACATGCAATCGTGAGGATAGAATACATTTATTTAATTAAAGCAGTCCTCAATAATTTAACTCAAACATATCTCAGCCATGTCATATGATATGTTACTTCTGTACATTTTGAGAACAAATATTACTGGGATCACTACAGAAAATAGCAGATGAACAGAGTTCACATTATTGACACCACTGACTATCCCTGTAATAACCTGACTGCAATTTAGCACATTCAGTCCAGCCATACACTAGCTGTCCACCTAGTCTTGTTTTTGTTTTTTTATGGTGGCTGTTGCTGCTCATGCTAACCATGACTTATTTATAAACACCTTTTTTATAAACAACCAGTGTAACTGCTGCCTGAAATAATTTCCTGGAGATGTTTTCCAGGAAAGACCTGCCCTATTACTAGGTGTTTTCAACAACCAGTGTAATGGGTCTCTTAAAGTGGATAAGCTGTACTGTAGATGGAATTGTTATCATGCTATTGTAGTTTTAGATAGAGAGTAGCAAAATGAAAATACATAAAGATGAAAATGATATTCAATATTTATCAAATTAGGCCAGCCTTTCGAGGAAGACTTATGTTTCCTGGCTGAATAATTGAAGGGTAAGGAATACCTACAGATACACACACACACACACACACACACACACACACACACACACTCACGCATGCACCACTAGGGCTGCAGCTATCGATTTTTTTTGTAATCGATTAATCTAGCACTTTATCAATCAATTAATTGATTAATCGGATTTTCTTTTGCATTTTTAAACAACCAAAACAAATAATGCATAACGAAAATAATGTGGCTGTAAAATGATCGAGCATTTGGCTTTTATTTCTCAAAAAAACAGAGGTATTTATTCCAACTCCAACATTTGGCTCCAAAACTAGGGTAAAGGGTAAATGTGACGGTACAAAGCTTACAGCAGGGCCATTCAACTAGACTGTTCAGGGGACACATCTTCAGAAGCCTAATACTGAGTGAGGAGAAAGAATAAAGAATGCAGACATCACCGGCATGGTCCGATGACGACATTCACGTGCATATTAAAGCCCCAGTGTGGATTTCTCCCATCTAGCGGTGAAATTGTATATGACAACCAACTGAATTTCACTTTGTAGCCCCCCCGATTCCGTGTTATAACTCGAAATAGATGTTTTCAAAGCATCGTTTTGTTGAATGTTGCTGTTACACCCCACAATACAGCAACGGTTTATCATGGTTGAAATAGTAAATAAGACACGACTGAGAGGGACGTTACGTCTATAAACAGTGCGCAGTAGTCCGAGTAGCGGTAAAGGAGGCCATCAGCATGGCGGCCACGCCAAGTAATGACGTCATGATGCCCAAGCCCTATAGGACAAGCCAGCAGCCCCCACTTTGAATGGAGGCACCTAACATTGAATTGACAGTCCAATCTGTTGGAAATCAATTTAAGGTAAAAGGTTCAATCAATCATAGTTCATTTTAAACCACACAGGAGGCAAGAGAGGGTGTCTACAGTCATCTGCATTCCAGGAATTTTAGCTTTGTGTGTTCCAACACTGTCACACTGTTGATAACTGCCTCTTCAGTGCTGGATATGCCTTGTTTTAAGCACAGGAAGTGCTTTGTCGTGTGGAATGAATGCTTGCAAATCCAGGTACTGTCCTGGTTGATTCTACTGAAGAAGTGCAGTAAACACACATGAAAATATTTACTCTTCCTCTATTCTTTTTCTTTTTTAACATGGTTGAGCTATTTCTTCTTCCAAGTGTTCAAATTAACTTTATTGTGTATTCTTTTCTAATATTTAATCTTATTTTTTCTTTAGAACTAAAATGTTTATAAAAAGTTACATGACCAATACAGAAATAGTTTTGAAAAATAAAGAAAAACAGTTTGACAAGATATCAACTGTGTGCTATATTTTAAGATAAAGGCCGCCATGAACTATGATTATTAAACGTGCCAGAAAATTTAGAGGAAATGTAGGTTTCACAAGTCACTTGGAGGCATAATTATCCCACAGTTCCAGGGTAATAGTAAACACTGCCTCTCAAAGTGATGAAATGAAAGTGGTGGAGACACAGAGACCCACCCTGGGTCAGCAGCCTGTCACTTTATTTCCCACACGTTGGCATTGCTTCAACTAGAAATGAAGCAGGTGGCATCAGGGTCAAGAAGGCCTGAACCTGCTTTGTTCTACTTCCACGGACAAACAAAACTACCACATTGGAACATTAAAAATAATGTTAGTAAAGGAGATTAGTTACGAGAAAGTAACATCACATTACGGGGTTTTTTTATAAATTGAATGATTCATCATAAGTCAATTCTAGAGCATGAATTTATTGATCAAAATCAATTCTTCCAAACAGCATGACAGCTCTTTAAATGTTAGGAAAACATCTCAACTCAGCAATAATTCTCTTTTCACACTAAGACACCAGTTCAAAGAAGTTTTGTTATTAAATAATAAGCTGTACTAAATATTTAGAACACTAATATATTTGTGTAAGCAAACAAATATTTGCTATGTAAAGATATAGGGGAGTAATAGCGTCCTGAGTTTCTCTGTTTTTTTGTTTTCATAGTCCGGCCGCGAGTGCATGCGTCGCGTTGGTGGTCCCGTCTCTTATCGGTATATATTAAACATGTTTTATATTGATATTGATCAACTGTCTATCACGATACAATAAGTTATTGAATTATTGCCCAGGCCTACCAGAGACCCAACCATGATGATGATCAGTCGGAATTGCAAGTGCAGCCACAAGGACGAGAAGCCACAGACACAACCAATTGTGTGGGAACACATGACCAACCCCAAGGGACCACCATCGGGGAATCAGACAGTGGACCGAAGCTTTACCCTTGTGCCACCATCTCAAAATTCAACTATGTAATCTACAACTACTAGGTATCATAACTGTGTTATATTATACTGTATTGCTGAGAAGCATTGTGTTTGTGTGCTGTTCCAGATCTCGGGGCTTTCAGTGGGAAGACCAGAGGTGGGGTTTCCGTGCGTGAAGGCCAAGGTGTGGTGCTCATGTGTAGCCCTCCTCCTCATTCACCAGGTAAGACATTAGACCTTCACTCAAAGCCAGAATTTTTTTTTTCTTCTCTTCACTGCCATTAGCATTGTTCATAAACTTCACATTTCATCACCATTCCTATGACAACAAGTAATGTTGTTATTGCTGTGCCAGGTGAATAATTGTTTTCATTATTTATTTATTGCATTGTGTTTCCATGGTTAGTTTTTGCACCCGTCCGTTCTCCTCTGCATCCATCCATGCTATTCAAATGATGAGCATGATAAGTTATGGCGACGCCAGAGCACAGATTCTCAGAGATCAAATTTACTGGATCATTAGAAATGTAAAAGAAATGTTACACAACCAATTATTTCAATTAGGCAGACCATAGGCACCGCTCTTTAATGGCATATCTTGAATATCCCTCTCTGCAGTTGTCCTCTAATGTAAGCTCTTATGTGAGCCATGAATCATCCAGGCTTTCTGTTTGCATCAGCTCTGTCGTACCGCTGCACTGCACCCGTGGGGATGTTTGCCAAGAGTGCTCCTCAGCTCCTGTTCTGGATGCCATTTTGAATGACATGATAGCAACCAGAGAATTAGTGAGAGAGTAGCTGATAAAAAAGTGATAATTAATAAACAGCGATGCTTAGTGATTGTCAGCTTAAAGTGTAGTGCAGATGATTCTCATCCTTAAAGTGCTCATATTATTCTCATTTTCAGGTTCATAATTGTATTTAGAGGTTGTACCAGAATAGGTTTACATGGTTTAATTCTCAAAAAACTCCTTATTGATTGGCGTAATAGTTGCGCAACACAACGAATCGATAATGAAATTCGTTGACAACACTTTTAATAATCAAATTTTATCAATGTTATCGAATCGTTGTTGCAGGCCTACATGGAATACCTGCAGGACAGGGACATGTAAGTAGTTATTTTTTAGATTATGGTGATTATGGTGTATTGTAGCAGTGTTTTGCCATTGAGAACGAGGGGGGCTAACCACTAGCATGCTTGCGCTAGCACCTCGTTTCAGCTAGTGATGTAGAAAGTCCTGCAGATTTTGACCAGCTCACCCAGAGACTGAAGGTAGGAATCATTTAGAAACCGTATCTCACTCAAAACAGCATGGGTGTTTTTTTTCCAAGTTTGTATGTGTGTGGAAGCACCAGAGACACAAAATAACACCCCAAATCCTGGAAAAAGTGATTTTTTTTCATAATATGGGCACTTTAAGGTTGTTCATCAACCACAGCACAGGTGTTACCTTTGCTCCAGTTGTATGGCATTTTCATTTGATTGGTTTTCAGGTTTCTGTCTATCCGTCCCATTCTCTTGAATGCAATATCTCAGGAGCACCTTAAAGGAATCTCTTCAAATTAGGCACTAATGAGGTTCAAGGTTTAAGGTTCTTCATTTGTCATGTGCACAACAATAACAGACATAGTTGTTGGCAATGAAAATCCTAGGCCTCAGACACCTCCCACAATGCTCATGATATAATAAAAAAAAACACAAAGCAAAATCTGAATCTAAGACAGAAGAAAAAAAAATAGTGCAAGTTAAGATATAGTGCTAAAATATAACAAATAAAGTATGAAGGAATAATAAATAAATACATTTGTGTAGACAGTTTTGTCTGGACTCGAGGATGAGGGTCAAGGGTCAAGGATATTGTGACCTCACATAACACATTTTTGGCCATAACTCAAGAATTCATGTGCTAATTACCAGCGTCAGCTGTTACTCTAGTCGCTGGCGGCTAGCTAGCTTGCCAACACGCTCTGTTCGTTTAGTCCGTATCCTTTAACCAAACAGTATTAAACCGAGGGTATATTATGACAAAGTTTCACACAGGTGAAACGATGAAGTAATAAAATGATGAAGTGATGAGATTTTATAGCCAGAAGGTTAAAGGTCAACTTCACTGTGACATCATAATTTTTTTTCAAAAAGCTTTTCTGGACATTATTCAACACCATAACTCAGGAACAGAATGGGAGACATTTGGTCGGGTGCTGAATTAATGACACTAATCTTGAAACTGTGGTGATTTTGTAGCTCTTCTGTGTAAAGCATTCATGTTTCAACAAAACATACATAATTGCTATATAAATTGCTTTAAAAATCTTCACTACATATATTACATTTGAGCATGGGCAGACATGGATGTAAACAGCAACTTGACTGGTACAACTGCGTGGAGGTAATTCTAGTTCACACTGCATTTACAGGTCAAATCTCAGCAGATACAGGCCTTTATTTTTCCATCTCAACCAAAGTTTCCTCTTAATGGTTAAAAGAGAAATTGACATAAAATTAGATTCAAACACTGGAGATGTTGTTATGTGAGATCAGCATAATGGAAATAGTGATTTTCTGTCATTTAAGGTTTGTTACAGTCTTGCTGATGCAAGCTGTAAAAATTGACCCAGGCTTCAGTCATGATGACATACTGTGAGACCCCCATGTTCCATTGCTTGTGTTAGACTGACCGACTGGATCAATACAGAATATGTTATATTAATAATCAGTCAACTGCTGAAAGTACAATTTAGAACAATGACACTTTACATCAGATATCATCAAATATCCTCAGTAGCAAACATCTCATGTGGTGAAACACTGTAGCGAGTCATTTTAATACTTTAATCTTTGCTTTCTTGTTTTTATTGTCTGAATAAAGTCGTTAAATGAAATGTGACAGATTTTGTCAAATCAGCATTTATTAACCAAAGACACTAAATAAATAAGATCTAGAAGAAGTAACTACAAGTAACACTCATGTCACTTCAAGCCCAGAATAACTTAAGTACATTGAGTGCTGCCATGTAATAACATTGTGACTTTTAAAGAAACTGCAATCAAAAGTTTTGTTAGGTTTCCTATTTCCTTTTACTGTGATAAAAATGTATTAAATGTGTAACAGCAGTGGAACACAAAGTCCTTGATAAGGCAACCGTGGCTAATATTATAATATTTTATATATATATATATGTGTGTGTGTGTGTGTGTGTGTGTGTGTATATATATATATATATATATATATATATATATATATATATATATATATATATATATATATATATATATATATATATATATATATATATATAGTTATAAGAAAAAAGGATCCATATTTTACAAGCTTAAATGGTCCTTCAACTGTAACTATAAAGCTTTGGCTATATTTAATACAAGCAGTGGTCTTTTAATCATCATGCTACACTCAAGTCAGCATTGCTTTACTAGCTTTGTCACATAAAGATTATTAAAACTGTATAAAAAAAAAACTAAATATTTGCTTTTTAGATATTGGTAAATGGCAGTCTAACCTCAGCAGGCTGTGAAGCCTTTAGTTTGATGCATATTTTTCCTGTTTATATATATATATATATTTCAGATTATACTCCAATGCACAACACAGGTAGGATTAGAATGTATTTGTTAAACATTGCTGACATAAAATGAAAAATGATCCCCAACAGCTAAAATAATTAAAAAAGAAATGCCACAGCCATAAAATGGGCCGGCGTGATGAATGTCTTGGTGAGTCAGACCGTGTCACTATTGAAATTCACATTGTATAGGGGAGTGTTAAACAATGTTTGGGTTAAATTGGTTGTGGGAGGAATCAAAGACATTAAAATGGCACTTAAATCAGATAGGTATCATGAGTGAAAATAATTTGGATTCACTGAGATGTGAAAAGTTTATTATTTTCTATGTCATGGCTTTGAGCACTTGTCATGTATGTGTGTCCAGGTAAATAGGGTTTTACTTTAATAAAGCTACTAAATTACTTTTGAACAAAACGTTTTTTTTAGTACAAAACGATTGGAGCTCTGGTGTCTTTGATGTTTTTAATTCTCTGTAGCAAAACACATATTGCCATTAATGATTCCATATTCTATATGTTAGTCTCTATTTTATAGAGAACAGTTGGTCTAGTTTGTGTTGTAGCTGACAATCTGGCTTACAACTGTGTGCCCCATTTTTGTTCTTCAATCACTGCTTCCCTCTTGCTACAAAACAAACTTAAACGTGTCACACATTTTAACCCACCCTAAGTATTAGGAGCAGTGGATCCAGGGAGAAACTTTGTGTCAGTGTCTTGCTCAGGGACACTTTGACATGTGGCCGGAGGAGCATGGGATCGAACCGCCAACCTTATGGTTTAGGGGTGACCACTCTACTTCCGAGCCACAAGCCACACAAGTATTCCTTTCAGTAGATTACAGTAAGCAAATGATGCCGACTTGCAAACGCATCTGTTGACAACATGTCAGCAGATGCGTTTGATTCAGTTTTCTACATTATTGCAGCCAAGGACTTTGAGCTCACATTGAGTGATATTTCAGATCTGAGCATCTTTGAACAGCAGGTATTTATTATTTACCAAGAGGTCATTGATAGTCTAAAGAAGGTATAGACATCTCCAGAACAGACACATTATGCATGCAGAATAAAAGTTCATCAAGAGTATGATGAACTTTATTGTTAGGCAATATTGATTAGATTAATTTGTCCCTGAGTTTGACAGTCACATTTTTTTTATATAATGATGAATGTGGTTGTGTAGAACTATGCACATTACACACAAAACAAACTGCATGCTGCCATTGTCAACTCTATGCTCATCATAGTCATGCATCCATCCGTTTTATTACCCACTTATTCCTATTCAGGGTCACTTTGCCAACTATTGCTGGCTCTTTTTTTCTTCTCAGCTTTTTTTTCTGCAAACCCACATTTTGTTCTAAGCAACTGTGTAATCTTTTTTTTTTTACCAACTTGATTTCTGTCATCAGCATGCGTTGTAAAGAATACTAAATACATATAGCACATCTGTGCTGCCACGTCTGCCGGGGATCAGGAGTTTATATTCTACACACACTGTTATTCATGAATAAAATATAAAAGATTCAATGATAAAGATGCAAATATTTTAATAATCTGTCAAAGATTATTAGCTCTAAAGTCATAGAAAAAGCCTTTTCTGTGCCCTGTCTTTATTTGGTCAGAATATACAATAATTAAGAGAAGAGTACTCGTGTCATTTAATGACCCATTACACACACACACACACACACACACACACACACACACACACACACACACACACACACACACACACACACACACACACACACACACAGCCAAGCTCACTGAGATCAATCCAGCCTGGACGCTCAGATACCGGTTGGTATCTCCAATTAATTAAAATAACCTTGCTGTCAATAACAGGCTCATTAGGTACATTTTTTAAATTATTATATTTTTATCTTTAGGTGCCTCTGTATTATTTTACAAGTCTTTGTATAGACTTGCAGTCATTTTGCTCTGATGAGCAAGCTGATTCGTTGTGCTGTACAAAGCCCATTCTCATTAATTCTTCTTAGTTTTGAGCACTGACTAAATGCTGTGCTAAATTATCAGCGGTTAATGATGTTCTTAGTATTTGTTGTTTGACATGGGTTAAAGCGGTATGTATTCTGCTGAAAATGTATATGACGAACCCTATCTATATTTCAGAGCATAGCAATAGTCAACAGATCAGATCAGTGAAGTCTTGCTCTTTCATGCACTGAGACCAGACCTTTGCAGTGCTTCAGTAATTATTTGCCATGCTTTGCAAAAAAAACTTAAATCAGTCAAAATTGAATACTCCATACACACTTCTGGATTTACCAACTGTTATTATTCTACAAGGATTGACTATTTAAATTATTACTTCCCCTCTCCATACGTTGTTCAAATTCTGTTGATTCTTTTAAAAAAACAGCTGAATACCTTGTTATTCAAACAAGCTTTGAGGTAGACGAGGGTTTTTATGGCTGTCTGACTCTGTTTTCCTTTGTATTCTTATGTCTACATAAATAAACTTTACTTATTTATATACTTACTTATTGATAGCTTAAAGGGTGAGACTGAGGCTAGATGTTAAAGACAGACAGCCCCCGCTCTGGAGACCTCAGTTTGTCATTTTTCATGTAGAAAATAGGTCTTCCAGAGTTTTCTCAGGATCACCGGAGTTATACTCTATGCTTTTCATGAATGTTTCTGTAATCGTTTTTGTTCCACTAAGCAGATGATTGGTCCACCTAGCTTTACCAGAGCTCCCTTAGCCAGCATGTTTTCAGGTAGATCCAGGTTAGGCTTCGTGGTTACCGTAGCGACCGGGTGGCAGAACCACCCACCATACTTTGTCCTGCCACATCTCATGGCTTGGATGAAGGGTTGAATTTTGGAGAGGCACCAGAGAAATACGCTTTCACTATTACTCTATAATGCACATGATTTTGGCAGAGTAACGAGGACTATTACAAACACCAAGACCAAGTCAAAATATAAATAAAAAAATATAAGTTCTGCTTTTTGTTAATGTTGATGTTCTCCACTTGCTTTTGTAGAGATCATCTACAGCTGGGTGTTTAATGAGTTCCCCTCCTTTGTTGCTGAGGACAGTCGGCGCTTCATCTCCCAGGACACGGGAAACTTGTACATCTCAAAGGTGCAACCCTCTGACGTAGGAAGCTACATCTGCCTGGTGAAGAACACAGTGACCAATGCAAGGGTTCTGAGCCCTCCAACACCCCTAACACTGAAAACTGACGGTGAGGCTCTCAGATTTATAGCACCTTTCACAGACGATAGGCCCTGATTTGTATAAATGCCCTAGGCAGACAAATCTAATGGATTTCGTTGGATAAGCCACACAGAAAATATCCCAGTCCTCTCTCTGTTGACTTGAAAGTGTAACATTTGTTTATTTATTTATTTATTTAGATCTATTACAGTGCTTCCTCCCTCTGAACTTGTTTAGCGCTGATGAAAATCTAAAAGCATATTTTATATTCTGCTGCTGCATTTTATTGTATTATAATGCGACTGGATACTTTTTTTTTATTTTTTAGCTCAGATAGGTTAATAAAAGGGTCGGTCTTCTACTTTCCACTGAGCCTCATGTTAGTGGAGGGCGTTATGAATTCCATACACACCGTAAATAGATAGTGAGCAATGCTTTAACATTAGTGTGGGGAGTCTTCTTTGCTCACAATGTGCTTTGGTGAAACTGGCCATAAGGGAAATCATTTTCCAGCATAAAATTAACTGAATCAATGGCCCTTGCTGTGGATGGGATTTCGCTCTTTTATACTAGCCTCTCAGGAGCCATGCTGCGGAGTTGTTTGTTGGATTCAGGTGTGGATTTCACCTACAGGCTTTTTACATCTGACTACACAGAGATACGTCCATCACTTCACACAGATGCCTGTCATTGTCAGGGTTTTTAAATAGCCACAGTGAAGCTGGGAAAAGGGCCTCTGTGCCTTGGAACCACATTTGTTCCAAATGTTGCAACATGAGTTTACCTCTTACGGATTACATCCCTTCCAGCAAGATTCCTACTCTATATTTGCATAACCTTGTATGAAATGGCCCTCAGAGACATACATAATACTTAGCACATAAACCGTGTTAAATTGGTTTGGGTCTCTCATTAACTGAGATGCAAAATACAGTCAGAAGGGCACGTGGTCAGTCTGCTATCAGCATTTGGTGGTTGGATAAAGAAACAGAAACATGTTTTCTTGTTGTTTGTTGTTAATCATTTCAATGATGATTGATGAACTTTGCAGCACCCGTGATGTCCATCTATAATGTCACTATGACACTTGGGCAGAAGGACAACGCTGTCACCTGCAATGCAACATGGTCAAATCAAATCTCTACAGCTGTAGTTCCATTATGCCAAAGAATGCCTTGGTATCACTCGCCCCTGCAAATCTCATGATGTTCAGCCGGCTTCTATATTGTGAATTTGGGTCTAAAATGCAGAAAATTGCATTGGCACACCTCACAGCAGACACCCAAATGTCCCCATGCTGTGTGCACCCCTCAGTCATTGGAGTCTGACCAATCAGACAAAGCAATCTGTGCCTCAGTAAAAGTGAGTGATTATTACACAGTAGACAGTTCAAGCTGGATCTGTGTGCAGCTCACCACTGTCAGCTCCAACCCTGACTCTCTTAATCAAAACAAGCATCTGGGCTCCATTATACCCTGCTGGAAGCCATTGATCGTCAATTCACAATCCACCTTGAGCAGAGCGGGGCTAAGCACTGAACTCTGCACTAATGCACTGTTTTAAATGGATGTACAGTTCTCCTCAGAAACACACTCCCTTTGATTATCTGCTTGGTGTGAATAGAAGCATCTGCATAATATAACTGAATAGCACTATGAAATGGCACACACCAAGCACACCATGTAAAGCAATACTACAGCTAAATGAAATTGCTGTAAATAAAACTTTCTGAAATGTTTGTCTATTATGCATCAGTTATGATAACGTTCTTTTGATTAAAGGAACATAAGCCTCAGAGGTTTACGATGCAGTGACATACCACGGTGTGCAGATGAATGGTGTGGCTTTCCTCCGTGGCTGCACTGCACGGTTAGTTAGCTAGCTAGCCACCAAGGACAAGTTAAGGCAACAAGCCAATAACACTACAGTAGTACTAGCCAATCACAGTAGGTGGAACAGTCCAAATGCCTTTCCGACGAGTAGTCTCGCTTTGCCAGACCTTCCTCCAAAGCGCTCTGAAGGAGGGTCTGGCTACTCCACATAGCATTCGGGGATGGAAGGAAAACGTGCTCTGGTTTAATGGGATTTCTTTAAAGATCCCATATTATGCTCATTTTCAGGTTCATAATTGTATTTTAAGGTTGTACCAGAATAGGTTTACATGGTTTAATATATTTTTGTTGTACTGCACAGCTCTCTCACTGCTGCAGCTCCTCTTTTCACCTTGTGTTCAGGTCTCTGTTTTAGCTGACAGAGTGAATCATCTTTTCTTCTGTACTATCTTTGGCTGCACTAACGGCAATAACAGAAAGTTTGCTGATCTGTCGGGGAACAGACCATCAGACCCCAGGTGCTGGTGTCTGTGTCACAACGTTTAACCAAAGGACTCCGGTCTGCCTAGAAGCTGCCGCCCGCAAGTCCATGTTTGGATTGTCAGACGCCTAGCGGCAGAACCTTACATACTGTACGTTTGGTAGGGACATTGCTTTCGTAGGCAGTTGTTTATTATAAACGTATTCCAGTGGAGATTGTCAAAGATAACAAAATCATGTAATACATGGTGTAAAACTAAACAGTACCTAGATCTAAATATCTGTTTACAGCAGTAGGTCTGTGAATTATCCATCTATAACTAAACCTCTTCAATTACCGTGATGTGAATATATCCAAAATTGATGTTGCTAACAAGGTACAGATTGGGCTTTTAACCGTTGTTTTTAGATACAGATAAGTGGAAAAGCTTCCAGTTGGGCTGCATTACTGATGGTGTTATTTTTGTCATAAGACATTTTCTCTCTCCACACCGACAGTGATATCAGTGAAACATAATGTTTGCAGGCGAATGTTATCTCCATATGGGCATGTTTTCTGTACTACACTATAAATTGCTATTGAACCCCATAGGCCCATAGCCATATTGGATGTCAACATAAGTATTTACAAACCCACGTTTTTAGTGGTGTAGTCAAACACCGGAGTGCCTTGCCCTGAATACACACATTCTGCTATCAAGAAAACTAGGGATGCACCGATCCACATTTTTTCATTTCCGATCCAATCCCGATACCTGAATGTGGATATCGGCCGATACCGATACTATTCCGATACCAGAGCTGTGTTTGCTTTAATATTATTATTATCATTATTGTTGATTTTATATGATGCTGAAATAAACTCCTCTCAATGGGCAAGTATGATATGTGTGCATGTATGTCCCAAAAGGCAACTTGAGGTAAGTATAAGGTCAGAACCTTTTCTGGTCAGAAAAACAGGAAAAATCTCATTCTGAAAACAGATATGCAACTGTAAGGGTTTCAAATTGATTGTCATGTCAATATTTATAACATTCCCAAAATGTCAAATACTTGAGTCTTGAAATATAAGAAAAGTGCAAGTGTAAAAATCTCTCTCTCTCTCTCACACACACACACACACACACACACACACACACACACACACACACACACACACACACACACACACACACACACACACACACACACACACACACACACACTATCAATCAAATCAAGCACACTGGCTCTTGTAGCATCAACAAATCAACGTTTTAAAATGTCAAATATCTGAAATATAAGAAAAGTGCAATAACTGTAAACATCTTACACACACACTTAGTTACACACACACATACACATACACATACACACACACACACACACACACACACTTACACACACACACACCTCTGTTTTCACGGCTGCAGCGGCTGCTCTGAAACAGCGGCCGCCGGGACACGATCCGCGGTCTCTGGGGGACGGAACAACGGGGAAATGAAACGCCACAAGCCAGCGACAACACCGGGACAGACGGTTGTGAAAGTCCTGTTTTGTTTTTGCATTTTGCTGTCTTGCTCTGCGGTGTTTCCACTGTCAAGTATTTCCAAACAGCGGACACACAGGATAGCATCGAGCTAGCCACAATGCTGCTCATGCTACTATCCTGCTAGCTGGCTGCAAACTGCGGAATGGACTTTCTGAGCGGGGGCGTGTCTCATAACTCTGTGTCTCATTGAGCCGCGCCTCCGTTCAGGAAATCTATTCCACAGTTTGCAGCCAACCAGCAGACCAGCCGGCAGGAATCACTTTTGGAGCCATTTCAGTAGACAACGTTAAAGTGCAGACATGGCTCGTGGTATCGGAAATCTCCGCAGGTTGGATCGGGAAAATCCGATACCTGAATTTCACTGGTATCGGGTCCCGATACCGATACTGGATCGGATTGGCCCCATCCCTAAAGAAAACACTAGTTTGCAGTCTATACATACACCACAGTTATGGTAAAGAACAGCATAATTAGGAATCTCTGTCAGCAGTAAAAGGACTGGTCTCTTCAATGCTTTTGAAAATTAGAATTTCAAAAAGTATTTTGAATGCATTGTTTTTCCCTATTTACTACCTTAACCCCAAGAAGCAATGTTTTTGTTCTTTTTAATCGAATCATCAAAAATCAGTAATAAAAGTCACATTACAACATTTTGTGCAATGTTAATCATGCTCCTTTACTTGTATAAAACATAGCTGCATTGCTATTCCAGTATAAATGGAGGATCAATCAATACCTGTAGGGCAACTTCCTCTATGACTAAAAGTAAGAGGGAGTTGTTAGTAAACTACTATAATTTTACTATTGCATGGAAAAATCAGATGTTTGTTCTATTGTTCTATTTTCTTACAAAGTTGCAAAAGTTATCTTGCGTTAGTTCTTCTGAGAGGCACTAATGAAAACGCCTGTGTATTACTAATAATTGCTAATAAAATGCTTACTAGATTGGAGTCTGAGTAAGTTTCAGTTTAGGCATTTTACTTTGAAATTGGTTTGCAAAGCACAACAGAAAAAAATGACATTTTGATGTGATTAATAAATGAAACTGAAACTATAAAAAGGGCTGTTAATGTTTTAGCACACCAAGCCAAGACATTATTTCTCTCAATTCTATCAGGTCTAGCCACTGAGACTGAATATGATATTGAATATACTATGACATGAGGCGATGAAATATTGAAAATTCATTATATGTGAAGGGCTGCTTTGGAGCTATAAATGTTGAGAATGAGATTGAAATTGAAAAGTTCTGTGGAACAAATATCATAAAACTTATTTTCCATACATAGTGGGCCACAATTCAATAACCCCACTCCTTCTTTGCAGCATTCATTTTATCACATAAAAAGTGTCAGGTACACATAGGAGGTGTAATTATGGCTTCGCAAATGCCATGCCGGTCATTTGTCTTACTGATCATGTGTGTTACAGTGCACGTGGCGTAGCATTGCATGTGTTTTGTTGTGAATTCAGGAAGGTGCTGGGGTTAGCAGTGTGTCCATCAGTGGTGCTCACATGCAAGGACTATGTGTACATTTAACATTCTTCTGTAAAGAGCAAAATGCTCATGTAATATTCATATTGCAAACTCCCATTTAATAAGACCGACAATAGTAATTAGATTCTAGATGAATGTGTTTTCCTTTGTTACACTAAATTTGCTCAATGCCATCTGACATATCATTCTGGCAAATGGATATAAATGGCCGCCTCGACATACAGATGAATAAACAAAGAAAACCTCTGGCTATGACTTAGAGCGGAGGTGTTAGTCATTGTGGCACTTAGCAAGACTGATAACACGTTATCACTTGTGTCCTTCACCAGATGTTTGGGAATTGTAGAACGGCTTACTAATTCCTGAGGACAATACACTACTTTACCCTGTTGTCACTGGAGAATATGTGTTTGTACATCATCTTAACGATTTGTTTCTGTGATGTAACTGTGATGTAGCTGTTCCATTTCTCATTCAGTAGACTTTGTGGTTGCTACTGTATATGTGCAGACTTAATTCAATTTCAATTCAATTCAATTTTATTTATAGTATCAAATCATAACAGGAGTTATCTCAAGACACTTTACAGATAGAGTAGGTCTAGACCACACTCTATAATTTACAAAAAACCCAAAAAATCCCCCCAAGAGCAAGCACTAGTGCAACAGTGGCGAGGAAAAACTCCCTTTTAGGAAGAAACCTCGGACAGACCCAGGCTCTTGGTAGGTGGTGTCTGACGTGCCGTTGGGGTGCATCACAGTATAGTAAATAAACAGTGGCTAGAAATAGTGGTTGTAGTAGCGCAGGGAGCAGCACGGCATAGCAGGGTATTTCAGCAGAACCACGACAACAGCTGGAACCATGATTTTGGTGCCATCCTAATCTCAGGATTTCATCCTGGGTGAAAAAGAAACAGAAAGACTCCGGGGAGCAAGCTCCCAGGGCAAGGTTAGTAACAAGCATTTCTGGGACAGAGAAGCTGGTGGGCCGGGCTAGGCAGATGCTGCAACTCCTCACTCCCTAACGATAAGCTTTATCAAAGAGGAGAGTCTTAAGTTTACTCTTGAATGTGGTGACAGTATCTGCCTCCCGAGATTGGGAGCTGGTTCCATAGGAGTGGAGCCTGATAGCTAAAGGCTCTGGCTCCCATTCTACTTTTAGAGACTCTAGGAACCTCAAGTAACTCGGCATTCTGGGAGCGCAATGCTCTAGTGGGACATTAAGGTACTATGAGCTCTTCAAGATATGATGGTGCTTGACCATTTAGAGCTTTGTAGGTCAGGAGGAGGATTTTAAATTCAATCCTGGATTTTACAGGGAGCCAATGCAGAGAAGCTAATACGGGAGTGATATGATCTTTTTTCTTAGTTCTTGTCAGTACACAAGCTGCAGCGTTCCAAATAAGTGACAAAATAACAGCAACATGTTCCTATTTACATGTTGTGATTTGTATAGTCACAGCGTGTACAAATAACGTCACTTGAGACACAGCCATCTTCTAACTGTATACAAACTGGGAACTATATTCTCAGAAAGGGAAGCACTGCTACTTGGGCGGAGTGATATGCTTGCAGCTCTGCTGAGTGCTACTTGCTCTGTGCAGAGCTGCAAGCATATCACTCCGCCCAAGTAGCGCTGCTATACAAATCACAACATGTAAATAGGAACATGTTGCCGTTATTTTGTCACTTACTCTGAGCAGTAGGCTAGTTGGAGCCGGTTACCTCCAGGATCTGTGCTAGGCTAAGCTAACGGTGGAGCCGTTAGACAGAGTTACGACACGCACGGAGATGAGAAGAGTATGTATCGACTTGTCTAACTGTCGGGGTTACGGTGAATAAGCTAATGTCCCAATAAGTCGGCGTGTTCCTTTAAAGCCCCAGTGTGTAAGAATTTCTCCCATCTAGCGGTGAAATTGTATATGACAACCAACTGAATTTCACTTTGTAGCCCCCCCATCCCGAGTGCGTTATAACTCCTACGGTGGCCGAACCCGAAATTAGTGACGTCCGTGAGTGTCCCTTCCAGTGTAATAATAGTTTGACGTTATTTTGGTACCATTTCATTGCTAACATCAGCTATCAGGTTCCCAAACATATGCAAGCTAATGTTAGTAAAGTATCAGTGCTATCGTTATTCTGTATATTGTACGAGATTAATAGTGTAAGGCGATGTTTACAGCATAGGAGAGAAGCAACGGAGGTTTGTGTTTTTAATATATTTCTCTGAGCAGCATGAACAATGTCAATGAAACTGAAATGATCTCTTAGTATCTCCATCGTTTCCACACAGCTGTTCTAGTAGCTAGTCTGTGTTACAACTGCATGACGTGAGTTGTCTGCCAGGGAAATCACGGCACATATGATTACGTTTATGTTACAAGGTAGACAATCCTTTTTCATCATTGACGCGAGGAAAAGTATCCTAGACGTCGTTCTAGCGTTATGCACAACCATGCTATATTTAGCCAAGCAAATTGCAACTATAAAACTTTTACACAAATAGGCAGAATTACCTGTTGAGAAGGAAGCAGGCAACTTCGGCGTCCCTTTTAAAATTCTTGCTCATCATCAGCTCTTTCCATCTTGGAAAGCCACAACAATATTAACGCGTTGCTTTGCCTGTCAAATTGGCATTTTAATTTCCTCGGCGACTCAGTTACATGTCCTCGATAATAGACACAACAGGCTTTCAAATCTGCCGGCAGTGAGTTACAAGTAATCTTCTCCCCCTCCCTCCCTGGCATACATCACAGTCAGTGCCACTGAGTGAAAAGCGCAAAATGCGGAGCAGTATAGCCTGTATGTCCTTACGGGCTACCGTAGTTCAAGATGGCGCATGACTATGGAGCGTCTACCCCAGTTCATGTAAGCGCAAATGTAAAATTTCAAGCCAATAGGAATACTTGGAATTGATGGTTGTGGTCAATATTCATAAAAAAGGACAAGTTTGTGAAGGGCAATACAGATTGTGATAATAAGCAACTACAAATGTTACACACTGGGGCTTTAAGTTATCCTGTATATGCTTTATTCCAATATGCTACTCTATCTAATTATCCCGTTGTTCTGTATTTGATCTAAACCACTATCACTAACCCTAAACTGGAAAGTTGGAAGATATGCCAGATGGTATGCATAATGTGCACTCTAACACTTGTATACTGCATTATTTATTGTGCCATTTGTAAACAATACATAAAAAAAATGAAAAGCCTTCACATCAGAATTTGGATTCTTCTTTTTTTCTTCTTTAGTTGCTTACATGCTCATAAAACAGGTACCTGGGCAATAGGAAGTGAGTCTCCTTATAAAATCACTATGCCCAGTCTCTGTGTAGCACACTGCAAGAAAAGACGAAGATGATGGGAAATGGGGGTAAGTAGGGGTTTCAATTAGCTTGGTTCTAATGTCTGCAATTCCTCTTTCTTAACCTTTTCCAGGTGTCATGGGTGAATATGAGCCCAAAATTGAAGTGCATTTCCCTACATCTGTTCTGGCTGCCAAAGGAGTCACTGTCAGGCTGGAGTGCTTTGCTCTGGGGAAGTAAGTAAACAAGGACATATTGCACCAATATACAGTAGGTAGTTGTTTATTATTACATCATATTAATCACCAGGAACGGTAAACTACATTCTATCACTGCTCTGTTGCTAAGATATCCTTCAGATAAGACTCTTTGTGTTTTTCTCTCTTCTTTAAATTACATTATTCCATTACCTGAAAGGGAACCAGGCATATCTTGTCTTCAGGCGGGATGTTAAGTGAGTGAAGAGAAGTGCAGCATCGTAGCTTGGCTGTTAGATGGCATGTTAGTGCATGGAGGGGGGGGGGTGAATAGGGAATTCAGCCCTAGGGACCCATGTGTTGTCATAATTGAGAGTCCTAATGTATCTGTGTTTCCTGGGTGCTTTCAGAGTCTGATGAATGTAGAAAGTCAAGGTTATGTCTTTGGAAAAAATGAAGTTGGTAATAGTTGTCTGCCAGGAGGGAAAACACACTTTGGTCCACAGAGACTTCAATCCAAACCACTTACCACAGTTACTAAAGTTAGCATTGCTGGCTGTAGGGTTTACAAAACCATTGTCTTTTGAAATCAAAATATATACACTTTGTTTGATTCAAATTATTTTCATTAAAAATAAATGCAAACCATGTACAACCTGTTCTTCTCTAAAGCAAGGTTGAGGGGGTGTTTGACATTATAAGAAATAATTTTCATTGTGCAACATAATTATCAGCCCCACTCCATTTTGTTTTTAATTATTCAGCATGAATTATTCATTGCTGACTCCTATCTTAAGTGCAAACAGTCTTTAATCTACAGATGACTAAGAACCTCATCATTGTTGTCCATAGCAACAACAAAAAAATTGATTTCAATTAATTATCCACATTATAGTAAGCCATTTCCTAAATATATAGACACTGCATTATAATCTCACGCCCCTTACTTTTTCATATCAAGCTGAGCAGGAGTTGTTGGATGCTTGTAAGAACAGCCAAATGGCGCGAATCCTTGCTCTGTGCTTCCCTCAATGAAGTCAGTTTGAGTCCGACATTGATGCCAGTGACCTACCCTTTTACATAGAGATGAATGATTTATCAGTGCACACTATTAGGAAATGCCAGTCTTAATATAGCACTGAAAATGAAGTTAAAATGGGTTTTGATGTCCTGTTGATCAATATTTATGATGGCACCAGGAGCTAAGACAAGGCAGGAAAGCTCTTTGTGTGTGATTGCCAAAGCTCCTTGATATGATTGTCGGTTGTGATATTTACCAGTGACAGCACTTTGTAGGCCACAGTCAAGAGCAAAGAGAACAACGAGGCAGCGAAAACAAAAAAGAGAACAAGACCTTATAATGTCGTACTTTATAATAATGTCTGCAAGACTGATTATTACTTACGGATTTTTAACTTGTATGTTTGTGTAATCAGATTATCTGTAGAATGATAACCATTGCTTACTATAGTGGAGCATCACTGTGCTGCTGATGTTTCGATTACTTCATATACATGAAAAGATAAATATAACCAAGCACAACTTTGGCTTTAGAGTGGCCTCATTAGCATTTTCCTAATAGGCTTATCACATCTTTTGTGTGAACAGGATTTATATTCAAACAGATTTGTGGCCTAACAAGGCTCAATAGACATTTTCCTCTACATGAGAGCAGTTAATAGATGTAGATCAAAGTTAAATAATAAGTAAATAAAGTAAAAATAAGCCCATGTTTTAAGCAGTCAAAGTTGCAAACCAAATATAGTGCTCCTTTCACAACAAAATATGCCACTGTTCATTGTAATCATCTAAACTATTAGGCTAGTTTACTGTTTTTTCTGGCTTCTAGCTTTCAGTCAATGTTCTCTCTGGATGGAAATCCATAGCAAAAAAATTCCATAAGAGATTCATGTTTGCTTCTGTTACACAAACAGCCTTTACTTAAATAATACTAAAATATAATTTGTTATTTAAAGTAATATATGGTGTTCACATATACATTTTGGTTCTGCATCTTAATTGCCAGATGATGCAAAACTAGTAGCATTCCGCCAGTGTGTTTTATTTAAATAAAGGATTATCAGGATAGTGCCCATGAACAATTATAGCCATCTATAGATGATGATATACTAACTATAGGTTGTTACAAACAAACACAAATTCAACACAAAACAACACAAATTCAGTTTACAACTCTATACAGTCTGATTTAGAACAAACTCTGGGAAGTGCAGTGCTGTTAGTTGCATTCATTTCAAGGGATGTTGGAGTATGTAGTTCAAAAGGCCTTGCACATTTGATGGGTTACACATTATCCCACTCATTTCCACTCAAAATACAATATGTGACATGTGGTGGATGATTTCATCCAAATTGCCTTAAAGTAGTTGATATACTTTCAGTTTCAGTGACCCCAGAGGGAATCAAACTCTTGCAACCTTGCAGTTATTCCTCATTGAGTTATACAGGACCACAAGGACCACATTGCCAGCAGCAATGTGAAGTGCCTCTTAATGACACACATATTATACTCTTGGTACTATGGATAATGTTTTTGAAAGACGTTTTTTTTTTTACCAAATCTTATATGTAAAATGTGGCTTTGTGCAGATGCTAGATCCTCCCTAAGCGGCTTTCACATTTGTAGTTAGATTCATTTGACCTAGGGCAAAGAAATATTCATTGTAGCATTGTTCAGCCAATTCAGTTCCTTTTCATACCACACTGTTTGCTCTGGTCCGAATCAGTTGATAAGTTAATGAAATGAACCAAAATGCAGCAACACAAGTCATGGACAGCATTTACATCATCGGCCACACCAAATTTCTGTGAGGCTCTGCACCTCTTTACGACTCCAAGATTGTCTGCACGTTGCTATGGGGCTATGTTGCTAAAGTGTAATCTTGTCCTCATCCCATAATTCACTGCACAGCTGACTGCGGCAGCTGGTTTAGTCCAAATATGCGCAGTTCTTCCAGCAGTTGGGTCTGTTCCAGATTGGATAACGCTCTCATCACAAACCAACCGGTCCAGAGTTGGTTTAAAGCGTACAGGCAGGGGCACCGTATAGGGGGGAAAAGTTAGGACAATTCCAAGGGCCCATGACTGACAGGGGCCCCACAAAATAGGTAAAAACTAATATAAAATAATTAAACCATCATCATTCAGTATATATATTTCAAATATAATGATACAATTAACGATCTCTTTGTTTTTACTTGTTTTTGGCAGTAAAAGTTAAATATCCCCACTGACCAAAAAGTAAACATCTATATTGACCGACCACCCCCCTGTATCTGCATGAAATGGTTTGGTCCTGCCTTAGCGCACTAGCGACTGTGTTTAGTTGCAGTCAATAGATGCTCCAGAACTACAGTGACCACAATGTTGCCAAGTAACGTTAAATCAAAATCTGGTTTTCAAAAAAGGAAAGAGAAAAGAGAGAGAGGAAAGACAAAGGAAAGGGTGTCAAACTGTAACCCAGTTTTTCACCAAGAAAGGTGGGTAGCCTATAGTCTGAGTGGTATTAACCTGTTGGCTTCATGTCCATAGTGAAATAAGATAGCTAGCTACAGACTAGTGTTAGCCTACATTTAATCACCATTTAATCAGTGCAGGGAAACGTTTAGCAAGATATTCATATTAAATCATTGTCCCTGCCCCTTTTAGCAGACTTAACAGTTGAGTCAGCAGCACCCCAGTCTCCCCCTAACTGTGCCCCTCCCTGTCCCAGTGAAGAAGGTGAGCGACATTGGGTTCAGTGACATGCCAGTTAGCATCATTGCAGGGAGTCTGTGGGTCTCTTGCTCTTTTTACCATTACAAAAAAGAAAATGAAATATTTATTAATGACAGATATTCAAACACATTAGTAACTATTTTCTCAAATAATGATCATTATGAAATAAAAAATAAAAAAACCTACTATCTGTACTGGATGCTGGACAGTTGGAAACAGTGAGTAGCTTACCTGAGCCTGCATGTAAGATACAGACGATATTAAAATAATCCAGTTTGATACGTTCATTTAGATTGAATTATGGAATGACATCTATAGATACAGACTTTATTAATCACATCATGAAGGGCAGTTAATACATATTTATATATTTCAGTTTGTTCGTTTTTCTTTTTTTAAATCTAATAATAATAATAATAATGATTTTGTTAAGAGAATTTTCCATTTTGTCAAATTTTACAATAAAAATACAATGAGACTGTAAAAGATGGCCTTCAGCACATTTCTTATGGTTGCTTTTAATCTTGCATCAAATAGTGAACTGCATACTAGACTTGCAAGCAGTAAATATTGTGCTAGTACTAGTATTGAACTACAAGAAGCAAGACAGTTGCAAGCCTTTAATTAGAGTTATGTAAAGCTTTTGATGGGACAGTTAGGTCCTAGAGATGTGGTGACAACAGCTGCACAGAGGGGGCCCAATTAGATTTTTTGTCATGGGGCCCAAAATTTCTGGTGGCGCCCCTGCATACAGGGACCAACTCATTAAGCAGATCTCGGTACGCTTGTTTGGTCCGCTTTTGGTGCGCATCAGAGTGTGATTGCTGCATTCACACCTGCCCAAACGAACCGCACCAAAGGGAAAAGCAAACTACTATACTGTAGTGCGATTCAACCGAACTAAAGGCAGGTGTGAAGCCCTCTAAGAATAGTATAGGGACCAAACATTGCAAGCTTAGCAAATGAGCTACTGTAAATGGAAATGGAATAATATCTAGATCTTAATGATCTGAAGCAAACCAATTTCCGACCTTTATTATAGAACAAGTCCAGATGAGGGCACAGCAATTGTGTGGAATGCTAATTGAGATGTAATCTACAGAGCTTGCCTATGGGCACATTCTTAAATTGAAAACTGTAACACCCTACATAAACTCCAGTGTGTAACTAATTTACAATGTTAGGGTATGAAATGCTTAGTTAGTACACTTTGATCAATTTGAAATGACCTCAGCTTCATAGTACAGGAGTTAATGGCAACATTTTTATACAGAAAACAGTGACGGGCAGAGTTTCTCCTTTCTAAACCTAGTGAGCCTACAGTACCCCCCCTTTACCTGCCCCAAGTCAAGTGGACACATACAGGCCTGGTGCTCATTATTCAGCCTCCAAAGAGAAATCCAGCATTGGACACGGGAAGATACACCCCTCATGTTCCAGCCCCTCAAGGTGTCTATAGATATACTCTTTGCTCTAGCTAAATTCTCCATCAATAACATAAAAGATAGGACTTCATAACAACTGCATGCCATATTTATGAGTACTGATTCAATCTCTGTGTCTGTTGTTAGCATTTGTTTATGTTGTTCTTGGGGGCATTGGAATGAAAATGCCAAATGTTAACAAATGGACCCACATTAGACCACGGATATTTTATTTTACTTCAGGCAATAGATTTTTGCCCCTAGTAACCATACGGTATGGGACGATGTTTGTTTTTGATTCACCACACTATGAAAATGGATAGCTGTGTGAACTGCAGATGGGAAGATACTAGTGATCACATTGACTAGTGATTTCTTTGGAATGCATGTTATCTAAATATAAATTAAAGTGACAATATTGTGACTACCCTGTCACATATGTTGTATTAAAAAACTACCATGATTTAAACTTTGGATCAGGACATTATTTGTTTAGTGATAAAACTTTGTCCAAATTCATGTGCAGAAATGTGGGGCTCCAATAACTGAAGTGCGTTTGAAACTACTGGCCATTATTCTGTATGTTGCTTCACGTTCTCAGTGATGTGAGGAAACCTAAATGCTTGCTGCAAGGTATTGAGTTAGTTATTCAAAAAAACCAGAAGCAAAAAAAAAACACAATAAAAATGTGTGACACAAAACTCGTGTCTAAAATGAAAGAAACTCTTTGTAAAGAAATGCTTTGTTTAATACAAAACATGCTCTGAATTCTGTCCTCGTGAATTTAGAACAGATAAAAAAAGCTCAGGGATGTAACATTTCCATCTTGGCTGAGGTTTGTATGGTGTCACACTTCCATCTTTCAGACACCTGTCAAATCTAGTTATCATACAAGAGCACTACAGATACTGACCACATAGTCATACATTCTCTCTCTCTGCATGTGCAAGTCATCTACCATACGGATCTATAGGGAAATCCATAAATAAACAGGGATGGATGACATTGCTTGAAGACTACTCATAAAACTCGCTGTGGCGTTAATAGCCTGATTTGAATCTTGTCCCTGTCCCTCTGAAAGCTGGCCTCTAATGTGCGGGTCATTTGGTACGGTAAATATATCATGAGTGGTCAAAAGGTCAGCGATTCACATGACGAGCAGAACCAACATTAAATAATCATCATGGTATGTCAATACCTAATTACAAATGAAGGACTTCTGGTGGCTGCAGCTCAATGTCTGTTACAGTAAGATGTTATCATTTTAAAATCTCTCATTGTTGAGCAAATAAATAATTCTTTTTATTATTAAATAATCAGATGACTTTTTTTCAATGAATCATGTAGTCAAGAAAGTAATGTGAAAATACCCACAACAATTTCCAAAAGCCTACCGTGATGTATTCAGATTAATAAAGTTTCCTCAGGTAACTTAATAAATAAATAAATTGATAGAGCACGTGGAATGAGTTGAACCTATAACCTGACATGCAATATATGAAATAGAGACTTAGGCCGGCTACACACTGGATGCGTCGCGTGAGCGTGTCAGCTGCGTGAATTTGTCCGTTTTTATTTTGGCTCCCATGTTAACAGGTTGGAGCTTACACACTGCCTGCATGACACGCACGTCTCAGGCGCGGCTCAAGCAGTGCCGGAAACGCATGCATGCTAGAAATAGAACCAACTAGGGATGGGCATAATTAATCGACGATCGACGATTGATCATTAAGAATTTCGTCGATCACGTTAATTTGTCATCGATTAAACTAATGCTGGTTGCGTTGTGTAGTGTGATTGCAGCAATGAAATGATTTCCAGTGTGTCAGCAGCAATTAAACATTTTACCACCCGGGGGCGCCATAGGCTGCTCAGTTAGCTGCGAGTTACGTTTTGATTCAAAGTAAAGATGAAGAGGTCACGGCGAAGTGTGGCGTGGGAACATTTTGATTTAAAAAACGACTTAGTTCACTGCAAACACTGCGACGCCGTGTATAAGTACAACACGGCCACGACTCAAATGATGTACCACTTAAAGTGCATCCGACCCTGGTTAACGTCGGTTGCGGTGCGTCCTGCTCTCAGTCTCAACCTAGCATCAACTCATGGAGTTGTAGCATGGAGGAGCTGCGATGCACAACGAGCAGAGGGAATTACGGAGGGATCTGGACGTTCATTAAGATGGATATTGGAACCAGCATTTCACATTCCGTCACGACGTACCATCACCAGACTGATAGAAACTCACTACGAAACGAAGAACGGAATGAGGTTCCCCGGGCCGGGCTGGCCAAGTTAGCGCGGAGGTAGCTACCTGAGTCCCGTGCCGGCGGGTGTGTTCGGCGGCTGAACTGACTATCACCAGGTAGCGGTCGCGCCTGACCCATGGATGTATTAAGGGAACCTGAGATCCCAGGAACCAAAAATTGTTAGCTGGGATGTCAACCTGCTTATTTTTCTCAACAAAAACCAGTAGACTGGTGCAGAAGTTCTATGTGAGTAACTGGTTATTTTGTATTAGGTTTTGTCCGTGCCTTGGATAGTTTTGAGTTACATTTTGACAAAACCTGTCAGATCTAAGTAATATTATGTTTTTGGTTACGTTATGGTTAAGTTATTATTGAACATGATTATTTTTATTCATTATTTTGGAACAAACGAGGGTCTCTGTTTAACAACGCTGGCTCGCAGCAACGGTTCCGCTGCTAAATTAAACACAGCGGCGCATAGATCTTTAAGTTTAGCCAAACCTCCAGTTTAACTGCCACAAGTTGTTCTTCTTGTAATTAAGATCTTATCGAGGTAAAAACATGCAGTATTTTTGTATTTTCATTGCGTTTTTAATTTTAAATAATGAATTTTAATATAAAAATATTAATGATTAATCGATAATTGATCATTAATTCTCCCGACGATCGACGAAGAAAATTTAATCGAATGCCCATCCCTAGAACCAACGGCCATTTTTCACGCGACACGTGAGCGCGTTGGAAGCGTTTCCAGGCAAAATAGAATAGGAAAGATGCTTATATGTCATTTTGACACAAATACATATTAATAAAGGGCATGATGTTTGAAAGTCTCTAGGTTTTGACATAAATGCAGATATAAATGTAATCGATTTTCAAATATTTCACCTGTCAATACAGAACGAAATATTCTGTAGCCTATTTTGCCATCAATGTTGCCGACATTGTCTTTGCTGTAATCAAATCAGTATATATTTATGTTTAACATGAAGTATACTACTGCTTGAGTGCAATAAATCAATGGGAAACATACATGTGTACAGACAAGCAGCGCTGCGTCAGACACGTTTCTCCACGCATCCAGTCTGTAGCCGGCCTTAAAATTGTATTCTCCCACAGATGCAGGCTAGAGAATCTATCAGGGTATATTTTTAAAATTGTTTCAAGATCAAGGTACATGAAAAAATCCGTAGTAATTTTAATTATTATTACGAGATGAGGTCATTGTAAGATTACAGATTCATCATGAGTACATTTATCTTCCTTAATGAGAATGTTCTTCTTTTAAAGAAAACAAAATTATTATTAATAGTGAATTGCATCATTGCAGCTCACATCCTATACTGTGTGTAAATACTGCTTGCTCTTATGTAACACTGTACTGTTGAGTATATAATTCCATTCTTCCCTCCTCACAGTCCAGTGCCAACAATCACATGGAGGAAGATAAATGGCAACATCCCCAAAAAAGCAAGACTTCGGAAGTCCCAGGCTGTGCTGGAAATTCCCAACATTCAACTGGAGGACTCGGGAACTTACGAATGCAAAGCTGAGAATCCAAGAGGAGGCACTGCTTTCAAAGGACACCTACAGGTCTACAGTGAGTCTGAGCATGCTCTAATTCTCTGTATATGTGTTACTCTTTTCCATTGTTCAGCGATCAAACGTTGTATAGGAGTGCATGGCGGCCCAATGTTTAGCACTGTGGCCTCACAGCAAGAAGGTTCTGGGTTCGAATCCAGGTCTTTCCAGGCCTTTCTGTGTGGAGTTTGTATGTTCTCCCCATGTTTGTGTGGGTGTCCTCTGGGTGCTCCAGTTTCCCCCACCATCAAAAACATGTACTAAGTTCTCTAGTCAGTGCCCTTGATCAAGGCACTGGCTCAGATCCGGAGTTGGTCACCGGGCGCTATAAATGGCTGCCCACTGCTCCCTTGAGGGATGGGTTAAAGACAGAGAAATTCGCTACTTGTACTATATGTGACAATGAAAGTACCTTTACTTTTACAAGTGTTGATGCGTAGTATTCCAGGTAGGGTTGTATGATGTGAGGAAAATGTACAATAATGTTGAATATCGCAATAACAATTTAATGCACAGCCCCAATTCCAGGAATATTGGTCTGGACATAGAGGTCTTTTCCAACACTTAAACAATTCAACTTTTCAAGCTATTTTGGTTGTTCTTCACAGTTTCCAAGTATTTTTCATGATGTAATCTTTACTAGTTACAATATTCTCAATTTTAGTCCTAGTCCCTGTGAATTTTCCTAACAGTCCAAGGACTAATTATACACACATGGTGTATATGTTCATCACTTCAACAAATGAGCTGTTTCTTTTAGTATGAATCTCTTAAACCAGACGTGTTTTGTTCCAAAATGTTCTGAACTATGTCTGCAAGTTGTTTTAATAGACTGTTGTGGTTGTTCTTTGTCTTTTTTCAAAGATTTGTCATTATTCTTTTTTCTCTAGTAATTAACTGACTGACCATGCCTTTGGTCAGTCAGTCTCGAATTGTTTTTGTCACTACAAAAAAACTGAATTAACATTTTGGAATTATCTGTTTAAATAGATAACACATTCATTTGAAGTTATATCAATAATTAGGACCAAGCCTTCTTGATTGATCTACTCTCACATTGTAATGTTCTAAGTTTACATCTAATGCAGGTCTACTCTATAATTATTTATTCTATTACCTATAAACGTATCAAGTAAAACAGAGTTTTGTATGAACTGAGATAAGATATTCGACCTCACTTGAAGAACAGTTTCTAGTTTTCTAACCACAAAGAGGTACTAGTAAGCGGTCTGAATTACTACCTTTGTCCATTATAGATAGATTTATCTATGAGGGTGTGTGTCCTCCATTCTTCTCTGTCTGTGTCGTGTGCAGAACACCAAGATAATGGACTGCCTCAGCCTTGGTAGGACACATTTCCAAGGCCAATGCGCATCTTGGCAACCTCCATTCTGTTGACATCACAAGGAGAATAGGGAGCTAATTTGTAGCAGCCTCACGCTAAATGTAATTTACACAGGTCAGCTGGAAGTTTGAACTCGCATTGTGAGGGAGACCTTCCTGACCATAATCATTCAATCAAACCACACACAAAAAGGTATTCTACCGAAGGTGCCATGCAAAAAGAATAGCACAGAACGTGCTTGGCATGTGACTGTAGGAGAAGCAGCTCAGTGGCGGGGTTTCCTCCTCTCTGCACACACTGGACAAGTAATACACCACTATGCAATGTACACCATTGGGTCTTGAAAGGTGTGTTATACTATACACTAATTAGGATAAACATGATTTTTGTCATTTTTATAGTTAAAAGAAAACAAAGATAAAGCAACAATATATCAGAAATCTATGTGGAAGCTTTGTCTAAATGAAAATGAATCACATCAGTAGGGGTGTCAGAGCCAGTATTCCTTCTGGGCTCTGTGCATTCTACCGATTTGTACTAATTTATCACATTGACAATATACTAATATCATTTCATTATCAAAAACTATTTAATTTGTCCCAATAAATTTAGACAAATGGGTTATTAAAGGTGCAGTAGGTAAGACTTATAAAACTAACTTTCTGTCGTATTTGCTGACCCTACATGAAGCAGGTAATTAAAAAAAATGGCTCCTCTGGCACCACCTACAGCCTGTAGTGCGATTTGCAAAAATCCCTGTTCAGATGCACCAATCAGGGCCTGGGAGGGTGTCTAACTGCATGTCAATCACTGCTCAGGCACATGCATTCATTCTCCCTTGTGGGGGGAGGGGCTTAAGAGACCGTTTTGGGCTTTAGCGGAAAGGGGGGAGGGACTGAGAAGTTGTTGATGTTCAAATTTTTTGGCTAAGTCCTGGATCTTTGCGATCCTACCTACAGCACCTTTAAGTTCTTGTTGCACATGTTAAATTAGTATTGAAGTTTTCAGTATTACAACTTTATTACAACATACAACAATTAATGTCGACATTTGCATTTATAAATATCCCATTTGAGCCTGAAAGCATTTTGGAACAAAAGTATTATTTAAATGAGATTAAAATAAAATGGGAAAAGGCTAGGGTTAGTGATTGAGATTCCTTCCTCTACACAAAACTGTCAGAATGATCCAGCTCCAGTAAAAGGCCCTTGTAAATTTGATATACATACAGCCTATACAGTGCTCAGATCAGACAGATTCTTTGCAGAATGTGGAGTTGGACAGAGAATGTCGATGTAGCCTTGGAAACACAAGCAAGTAGGCTAAGGAGAAAAAAGAAAAGAAGAAAAGCTCCATGGTTAAGGGCCCCCTAGGAATGGCAGTTGCCTAGTTTGCCTATGCCATGGGCCAGCTATGCATTGCAGGGAGAAAAAATAACATGATACAAAAAACATAAATGTGATCCACACTTGAAGAGGACAAGGAGAACAATGCAACCCCCATCAGTGGGAAATCTCCACGGCATTTTCTGTGATATGCAAAAGAATATTCATAATTTAATCAAACTTACTGAATGGGTTGCTCCTCTGAAAAAGTATTTGTTTGGTTGGTGGGTGCTGTATACTTCATCCAGGTCTCAGAAACCATACACCATTTTAAACCTTCCCCCTCTTTTCTTTGATGTCTGCCGGTGAGCCAGCACCTCATTAGAAAAGGTGTGCATGTTCCTTCAGTTCTCCTGGGTTAAAGAGCATAACAGAGGAGAGGATGTCATACAATGGGTTATTTATAAAGTATCTCTGTTAAGTGCAGTGCAAAGGTACAGGAGCAATGAAAGTCAGGGTTTCAGGGGTGGATTTCAAGGAGGTTTATGTAAAGTGACAAGCATCAAAATACTGTAAAGAACAATGAAAACCAAAAGTGCGATATAAAAAGGCAGCACCATTGATGCATACTGTATACCAGGGGTCGGCAACCTTTTTGATATGAAGTGCCCTTTTCAAAATTTCTTGGTTATTAGTGTGTCATGTCAACATTAAGTTTAATTATGACGTCACATCAAAATTTAATATATATTCCATAGCAACATTTGTAACATTTATTTCCCATAATCACAACATTGTAATTATATCTGGAGTATGATATAAGGCTGCCATCCTTATGAAAACATCCACATCTGAGTTGAAATCATTAACTTTACCAACATTACACTAATCTTGTTTATCATCTTAAACTGCACTCAGTTATAATAAATGTCAAAACAGGAGAATTAAGAGTAACAAACAGAAATATGAGAACTATACAATAATGCTGCCATGCTTATGAAACATCCACATCTGAGTTGAAATCATTAATCTTGTCAGCAATACACTTGGTGTTTGCTGCATGCGGATGGGGATAGTTTTATACAGTCTATGGTGGGGATACAAGTCAATCAAACTGCCGTAAATAACAGGTTGCACAACCGTGAATGTTGTAATTTGGCATGCGGATGAGAGGAGTAAGCCCTGACTGCAGTACGCAGATCGAGGATTGGCTCAATGTGGGTGGAGCTAAACGTTTGACTCTGCACACTTTCCCAATAGCAACTGGAAGAGGAAGAATGTGTGTATGAGGGAAAAACACAGGACATTCACCCCGGAGACCGGAGATCGTTTCCCGCGTGTGACGTTTGCGTTCCCCGTTGTTGGCAGTCTGGCACACATGGGTGCCCAGTCGGTATTGGCGTCTATGTTGCCAGCCTATTGGTTGAGGTACCGCGTGTCCATGGTGGCACACGTGCCTAAGGTTGCCGACCCCTGCTGTAGACTGTATAAGTGAAGCCAAAACTTCTAGATCGCCCCCTGGTGGCAGGCTGCAGTATAGGTCATATAGGCCCCCTCCATGTTAGCAGATGTATGAAAAAGGATTAGGGCCACATATGAAAAATGTATTTGAGTTCTGAGTTTAAAGTCAGAATTGTGAAATTGAAGTTAGAATTCTGAGAATAAAGTCAGAATTCTGACTTTAAACCCAGAATTCAAATACATTTTTCACATTGGACCCTTAAAGGTATAGTGAAGGATTTTTCCGGGTGGATCATCAAGACTATTGGTCAAATCTTCTTTTGGAAACATGTAAACAGAGCGTGCACGAGGAGAACTAGCCGCGTGCATGCTCTCTCATGCACACGAGAGCAGGTAGAGTGTTGTGCATGTGCATTTTTTCAAAAAGTAGAGAGGGCGGTTCTTTTCTAAAATTTGGGAAAATCCTCCACTATACCTTTAACCTTTTCCGTATGGATGGGACATTGGCCAAACAAAGATAGTTTCTGTCATTTTAGGTAGTTCGTTTTTCTAATAAGTTTGTTTTTTATTAGTTATTTGATGCTATTAAAATGTGCTGAAACATCATGATTGACAGCTGTGACTGACTTGCGATTGGTCGGGCGGGTGTATGGGCGGGACTTTGATACCGCAACTCTACTGCCCGATCACTACTGTGCAGACTCTGTCTCCAACATTACAAGATGGCCATGCCCGTATCCGGGATACTTTGGCTATACTTTTGTGCAGTGGGAGGAAGTGGAGACGTGGCAGCACACAAAAGAGGCACAAAAGAGATTTAAACACAGTGCCAAAGTTTTTTTTAAATTTTTTTATGAAAAACCATTAACTCTTTCTTTTTAAGTATGTCTACCATATTTTTGTTCTTTGGGGACTATAGCATTGAGGGATTACAAAAAAAGTGCTTTGGTACATTACATCCACTGTCTTAAATACAACTTCGTACATTGTGTGTTGATGGTGTGTTTGTGCATGCCTTTTGTGAGGTGATCATACTTGTGCCTTGTGTGTGTTTCAAGGATATATTACTTATTCTAAATCTTTTTTTTTTTATATCTTCAAGCCCTCCCTCAGTGGGTCAGAATGATTAATGATACTCAGATGGATAGCGGAGAGAAGCTCCAATGGGAGTGCAAGGCCATGGGGAGGCCCCGGCCCACCTATCACTGGCTTCGTAATGGTTTGCCCTTGACATCCCAGGTACCTACCTTACTACACAGCACCCTCTCCTTTTGTTGAGTGTACCACAAAACATCTGAATTATTCCTATGAAACTACACTTCCACTATATGCAGCATTCATCATGTGTAGTATATCTATATTTCAATATGATGTTACGTAATACTTTTCTTCTTGTTACAGGGTCGAGTTGAAATAGTGAATGGAGAACTGACCATTCACAAAGTGCAGCAGATGGACTCAGGAATGTACCAGTGTGTTGCAGGAAATAAATATGGGACCATCTACAATAATGCTGAACTCAAGATTTTAGGTAGTTACTGTACACCTTTGGTTTCTAATATAGATTGCACACACAGGCAACTACCGGCCAAGCATATTTCTTGATACTCTGCAAAGACCAGAAAGGCAGACTGAGTATTGGCATCTGCATAAGGTACCGGATGATAGGTAAGGGAGATTGGAATGCAAGTGGGGAACGCTGAACTGTGAGTTGTGCTGATTGCCAATCAATGGCCCCTGATTTAATCCAGGCAGTGGACAGCATGAATAAAAGAAGGGCCCTTATGGTTATATTCAATGAGGTTGTCTGCACGTATCAAGTTGAGGAGAGTCTGGAACAGTTCTCCGTTATATCCGAGGAGAATAAAAAGCAATGACTTGTAGGTATAGATTTATACTAATGGGAGCAAACACTAGAAGAAAGACATCAATGGTTTCTGTGATGGAGTTTAATGACTCCATTAGGCTCTATCATTTATCATCAAAGCACAGCCTACAACGCAATCCTCATTACTTAGGAAAAACTAAGCTTCACTTTGGGTAGGACCTTCATCAGGTATTTATGAGTACATTATCATTTCATAATCAATTATAATTATCAGTAACTAACACATTGTACATTGTCTATCCTTTTTTTGTAAATAGCAAAACAGGAGTCACATGCATTTAAAAAACAAATAAAAGGGCACTAAAAGCCAAGGATGCTGTGCTCTTCAGACTTGCATGTAAGCCTTCAGGCTAAAAACATAACAGTGGTACTGTCCACTGTTCTGTGTTGCACTATTTTCTCCTTGTCATCTTCTATACTGGCATACATCTGGTGACACCCATTCCCCTTCCGTGTTTCCCAGAGGGACAGTTTGATTTACTGTCTGCGTTACATGCCCTTTTTTGAAGGGGAATCTGTGGCATTTTGAAAATCTTATTGCAAAGTTTTTTGTCCAAAATCTATCACCGGTTGTCCCTAACCTTCATTTTTTAATGTGTGAAACAACCACTTTTAGTTGATTTAAATTCACAGGGTTGTCTGCAAGAGTGAGAAGTTTAGTTATATTTTAATAACCTTTATGTGAGCTGATGAGGAAGTGCTTTTGCCTTCCTTAGAGTCACAGTCACAATGAAGAGATTTGGAAGCTGGTGATGAATGTTTTCATAACTACACTCCCCAGGCATGTCTTCCAAGTGACCTGTGCTCTGTGGAGCTGTCCACAAGCAAACACTATCAGGACAGATTACATGGCTAATAACAGCCTGCAGATGAGCGATCACTGGAGGCTACGCGGGGGCAGCGGCTGCCCTCACGTCTGTGATCTTGTCCCAGATCCAGCTCTTCTGGGACGGTGGCGGGTGAAGTAATAAGGCTACTGCTGCCACCAGCTGCAGGCCTGCTCTTATTTTGATTAAAACAAATACACACAGCAACTGCTCTGTTTTCTGCTGCTTTTCATGTCTAGAGGGACCGCTGCCACTCAGGCAACTACTCAGCCTCAAAGACACAAGTGTTAGAGGGAGCGGGGTCAGCCTGTAGCTACAGATGGGATTGAATTGTCATTGTGTATAATGTCACCTATAAAGCATCTTTCAGGATTTGAATAATCACAGTTGACAGAGCCTTGCAGCCTGTAGATGGCCTTGATGTGTAATGCAGCTGTATACCAGTACCACATCGTCTTCAGTGCCTGAGGCCTTATTTAGACCATTAGTGCCTAATTCATTCTCTTGAGTGAGCCATGATTGTATTTATTATTCACTCAGGCAGCCTGGTTAAATATGGGTTAAAGCAATTTTTCATTAAAGCAGTTCAAATCATCCAACCATGTCATCATTAACATTATGACAGCTATTTAGTATTTAGGCTGCACCACACAATGTATATTTATAGAATTGTAGTGGATATTGAATTAGCACAGAATTAAGACAAAGTATGGTACATTATGCAGTATATAAAAGCATATTTAGCCAATGTTTGTGTAGAAGCATGCTTTGGAATACTTCATGTGGGAAAAAATCTAGTTATTTGTAACAAATTAGCATTTTGATCAAGCAGCGTTTTGAGTCATGACGTATCAGTCTAAACCCTCTAGCATTCTTTAAATAATTACTTTGAGGGGTGACCTCTAGCTCACTCAGTAAGAGCGTTCACCCCATGTAGGCTGAGTCCTGCAGCGGCGCAGGTTCGAATGTGACCTGCTGCCCTTTGCTGCGTGTCATCCCCCATCTCTCTCCCCCTTTCATGTCTATTCACTGTCACTACTCAATGAAGGGAAAAGACCCAAAAAAATAATCTTTAAAAAAAAAAAAATTACTTTGAAATTCCACAGTTGAAGTTGTGTTACGAGAATTAAATTTATAAATGTATTACGTTCGAACAACACACATTTAATTAAAACTACATTAAGAATGTTTTACCACTAGGGGACAGAAAGACAGACAAGCTAGTCAACTTGTGCTGAGATGTTTCTTGCGCATTCAGCAGAAACAACAACATGAGAATCCTATTGGTCCCATTGTGCAGGTAGTATACAAGTATCTGATGGTAGGCACAGCTACTCACATGTTTGTACAAGGCAGCATTGTTTTTGTTAGTTTGTTTGACGGAGAAAAATAAAAAGTGAATCATTTTCAGTTTAAGCCCTTTAACTTTATTCATTTGATTTATTGTTTGATCTAAAGATAGATCAACGATTGTACATATCTTACAAATTAAATACTGAACATTATGTCTATTTATGTATCTCAACTGATTCAAAAAGGAGTTAACATGCTTGTTTTCACAAGAGCTAGACTTTGGGAATAATAAACCACATGCAAAATGAACAGCGTGTTGAACAAGATATGACTGCATTATTTTCTTTTTTTATTTTGAAATGTTAAAATGCTGTGTGTCTGTCTTCCACAGCGTCGGCTCCTGTCTTTGTCCACAATCCCATACGGGTCATTGCCACGCTTGGAAAAGATGTATCGCTAGAATGCAAACCCAGAGCATCGCCCAAACCCCGGGTAACATGGAAGAGCAGAGACAGAAAGATACAGCAAAGTAGAAGGTACAGCTGCAGCTCTTTAGGGGCGTCATGAGTCACTCGCAAATAGAAGTGCCGTGTGTGTGTGTGAGAGACAATCGGAATGCATTATTATATGAAATAATAAAAGGACATTGAGGTATTGATCAATGTAAGGAAGTTCTGCATTTGCGCGCAGCTTGCGAGAGATCCAAAGTAGCGCATGTGTGAGCACCTGGGTCCACAGACTAAGGTCATCATACCAAACCTCAGGCAGACTCTTACTTTTCAGCACAACATTATTATAACAACATATGCTGAGTTCATAGCAACATACTGCATATTGTCAATTGAATTGGAAAGGAACATTTATCGATAACACGTACTACGTCACGATAAGCGTCACGTGCATAACCGGAAGTGAACTCACATCTGATTTTAACCCAAACCACAATCCTTTTCTTTACTTAACTGAGTACTTTTTGTGCCTAAGCACTAAGCACACGTTTTACAACGTTAAAACCGTAACGTTCTCTGATTTAGATATGAGGAGGGAAACGCTCCTATAGGTCGTATTAGAGGGTAGGAATAAACAACCCAAATTATCGCATGGTTTGGAGGACTTGTTGTGATTAAATATCTGAAGTGCTATATCACATTAGTGGCATAAAGCTTTCCTCTTCATTGATTTGCAACATTGTCTACAGTGGCCTAATATAACCAGACATAATAAAGAGATGGATACGTACCTCAATAGAAATGATATAGTCTTTATAATTGCACAGTTTACTGTCATAACATCCATGTAATATCACTAAAGTCATGATCTGCCTTGAGCCCCTTACTGTGCATCCAACATAGCATTATGTTGCAGGGCATGTCTCAGTGTCTGGAATGACTTTTAGGAAGAATTCATTTTTGCTGTTATCAGTAGGATAGATTGTGTACATTTTCTTTGCAGACAGTGGTAGATTTGCTGGAGCTCAGTGTTATAAATAGTATCAGATTTTTATGTTTCCTCTGCACAGTTTAGAGAACAGAATAGTATGAGACAAAGTTAATTGTCATGTAAAATATGTATGAAGTCATGAAAAGTTTGTCTCCCTCAATATCTTTATATTGTTTTTCATCATAGTTCCAAGGCAAAACTTCAAATGTTATCATCCCAGCTCCGGCCCTTCAGGAATTGTATAGATGTCTTGTTGTAACACATCACAGTTTCATTACTGTAACTGAAATTAAGTGTCAGTACAAGAATAAAACACCTTAGGTACTGGCAAAGCTCCGGAGACCCGTCCTCAGCCCCACCTCCTGCTCAGGGATGCTGACAATTTAGACCGTACAATTGCATTTGGAATTCACACGCAGTTTGATGCATCATCTTTCATGAGAAACACCTCTCCGTTGCACCTCGAGCGGGCTGAGCGGTGCTAGGGTCCATCAATCAAACTGAGCGACACCGCTGAAATTATCAGTCACTGCTGAGCATCCCAAGTTTTAAATGAGAGGACCTTTGTTTATCAGCCAAGATTCAGCTGTCTGTTCAAAAGCAAGGGCAGCCAGTTGATTATCAGATCCTCAGTGTGTCACTCCTTCAAACAGGCAGCGAGCGACAAGCCTTCATGCTGCTAACAGGTGAATGGAAACAAGAGTACTCAGGAATTACTTTAACATGCTAATTTCAGGGGTTGGTGCAAATATTTCATTTTCCATTAAAAGAAAAATCCTCAATGCTAATTTTGGATGTCTGTATTCTATAAAAAGAGCTGGCCTCAGTAGAACTGATGGATGGGGGTAAGTTAGTGAGTGTGTTGCCCTAAAATGGTGATTAATGACCCTGGCATGTCTGGATCTGATAAAGCCTTTGAGGTATTTTGTCAAAGCCTCGCAAATCTATTTTTCAGTGTTGTTGGCGAACACCACAGGGAGATTCATAGCTGTCCGAACACCTTGATCTTGTTTTTATCTGACTTCAGATAAAGTCATGTCTTAAGAGGGCAGAAAATTGTTCACAAACAATATTGGCAAGGCAGTTAATTCCTCCCCTCAGAGTGCTTTATCATTCACTGTTAAAGGGATACATTGCCGATATTCAACTAACTTAGTATCATAATAATGTTGATATTATGTGTAAAATAATTGTGTTAAAATTCCCTCCATCTTACAGTACCAGTGCCCAGATCTCCCTGCTCACAGGCCAGCAAAAAAAACAGAAAAGTGACGCATTTTTTTCTGCTGGCTCTAGGGCTGTTGCTGTAACTGACAGCTTACAGAAACGTAGGGCGCTATCTTGTACCCAGCGCAGCACAAAGCCCGACACAGTTTACTAGTTTAAGACCGACACAGTTGTCAATTTCCCGTCTAGCGCCCAACGTCGTTTAAATAGCAAAAGCACCTGCGCCCATGTGTGCGCCCATGGGCGTGCTGGTCTTACAGGGAGGTGTGTTCAGGTGCATTCTTGGTGTTGACCAATAAAAACCTGGTCTAAAGTCAATAACACAGCATTTCATTGTTATTTTAACAGCGCATTAATAAAATGTGCGTAGGCTTATGCACAGCGCGCGCACACTATGCTTGTTATACACACACAGGGACGCGCAGCAGCACACAAATATGCAAAAAATTACAATGTCAAATAGTATTATGGTATGATCTGCTCACACGCTTTCACTTCACACACAAGCAGATCAGTTTCTTCTCCTGAAAATCTCTCCTTCCTGCTTAGCAAATCCGCCATCATAATAGCAATGCTCCAAGGTCCAAATGCGCCTGGCTTTAAAGGGAATGGGAGATGACACTCTGATTGGTTTATTGCATGTTACGCCCAAAACACACCTCTGATTAATGAAGACACTAAGTACAACCCTTTTGAACCATGCGCCTGGCGCATGGACACTTTTTTCTGCCGTTAAACCAGCAAAAGTGGATTCGTACACGCCCTAAACGTATGGCGTTATTTTTTAGTCAAAAGTTATGAGCGTGTAACACATGCTCACAAGCACATTATGTTATTTCACACGCGCAAAAATGAACCTTCAGCTGGCATGATAAAAGTACTCGCGCACAAATTCAACAACCGAGAGGTGTAGGTAGCTGCGAGCGAGCGCCTGGCTACTCTTACTCTGCTTGTACAGTGGAATCCTGCTCGCGCGCAGCGGCCTTCTGCTCGCGGAGTGGATTTCTGCTCGCTCAGCTGATTTCTGCTCGCTCGAGTACATGACTTTTGACAATTTGGGGGCGGAAACCAAGGAGGGCACTGACCCTCTTATGATTGGTCACTTTCACACAGGGACATCCTTGATTGACAGCTCTCATTACAGGAAGCACGGAGTCAAAGTATCTGACGGAGTTCAGTCATTCAGTTAACACTGCACAGTGGACGGAATGGCGGCGACACCTGAAGATCTAGGCGTAAGTGATATTGATGATATGATGGGGGGGCTGTGTGTTTGACAGTGTTATAGCAATTTAATCTGAAATTTGTTGAGAATAAACTCATTAAATATTGAGAATAAAGTCGTTGTATTTCAAGTTTTTTTCTCAATATTTAATGAGTTTTTTCTCGAAACACAACGACTTTATTCTCAATATTTAATGAGTTTATTCTCAACAAATTTCAGATTAAATTGCTATAACACTGTCAAACACACAGCCCCCCCATCATATCATCAATATCACTTACGCCTACATCTTCAGGTGTCGCCGCCATTCCGTCCACTGTGCAGTGTTAACTGAATGACTGAACTCCGTCAGATACTTTGACTCCGTGCTTCCTGTAATGAGAGCTGTCAATCAAGGATGTCCCTGTGTGAAAGTGACCAATCGTAAGAGGGTCAGTGCCCTCGTTGGTTTCCGCCCCAAATTGTCAAAAGTCATGTACTCGAGCGAGCAGAAATCAGCTGAGCGAGCAGAAATCCACTCTGCGAGCAGAAGGCCGCTGCGCGCGAGCAGGATTCCACTGTACAAGCAGAGTAAGAGTAGCCAGGCGCTCGCTCGCAGCTACCTACACCTCTCGGTTGTTGAATTTGTGCGCGAGTACTTTTATCATGCCAGCTGAAGGTTCATTTTTGCGCGTGTGAAATAACATAATGTGCTCGTGAGCATGTGTTACACGCTCATAACTTTTGACTAAAAAATAACGCCATATAAACGCACCTGCGCCAGGCGCTTCACGCCGTGCTCTCTGTCTTTCTCTCTCTCTTTCTCTCTCTCTCTCTCTCTCTCTCTCTCTCTCTCTCTCTCTCTCTCAAACTCAGACCGAACTCAGATTAAACTATAAAACTAGACAGTGCTGATCAAATATAAACCAAGATTATATTTCTGTGTATCAGTGGTGTAGTACTCAAAAAGTGGTCTCAAGACCCGTCTCAAGACCACATTTTTACCCAGTTTTGTCTCGGCCTCAGATAAAGAGGACTTTTTTTTATTTCAAGAACGGTCAAGACCACAACTGCCTTTTGATTATTTTATGAAGGCATTTCTCATGATATGAGAATCTTATTTGTTTTCTGTAGGTGTTTTTTTATGGGAATATGGATCTTTCAGATCAGTGTGACGAGTGCCTATGGTTAGCATTTTCCACATTTTATCGTGGCATGCAGTGTGGGACTGACTGTTTTCAGAAACATATTTTAGTGCACTGTTTGGCTGAAATACGAGAGTTAGTGAACAGGAAGTGGGCGCCATACTGTTTCCTGTATTGCAAAAATATGGAAGAGTTATTGTTACATCACCCACCAGCAGGAGCGTTCATTGGTCTGGTCCCACTGTATATTGAGTTAATGAACTGGATAACATTGTTTAGGGGGGCAACTGGAGATCAAGGGTGATTTCTATCTGAAAAAGGTGAAATAAGCATACGAGCCGTGGGTTTTCAGGTTTTGGCCAGGGTGACTCCTGCAAAGATTTTCTGCCATTACCTATGGTAAAGTAAAGAGTTTATGGATAGAGAGATGTTCTATTCTTGGAAGAACAGGGGAGGAATCGAAACAGCTTCACGTTTATCTGACTGACAGCTGTGCTGACTTAATGAAGGTTTGTAATTAACATGGATTTCCGCTAATGTTCAGGGCTTTTGTCTCTTAAACAGAACAGTATTAATCCCATTAGTCTGAAACTATGTGAAAACCCACACACTCTTTGTTTAAGAGTCAGACAGTGCATAATTTGGCAATTTTTATAAAAACGTGAAATGTTTAAAAATGTATTATAGGTTACTGATTTTACGTGTAAATAATGAGCATTCTGTTGCAGTCTATTTGGCTTCACCTCAGAAACCTCGCTTCAGATTGAAAAAAATATATGTTTTCAAATGCTATGTAGGTTTGCTGTGATCTTCTGATGATTCCTTTAAATTTCCTAAGGTTGAATTTATTTGCATATTCTGTATACCCAGCAGTCCCCATCTTGTCCTTTCTGCCTCAGTGTCCTTGTCGGATGTGAATTTCCTCCCTAATTTGAAAAATGTCTCGTGGCTGCAGATTGCTACTGAATTGTCTGTGTGTGGCAAGATTTGGTCACGCCTTTGTGAGTTTCTCTTTGCCAATTTCAATCACATTGCTCATGACAAAAGATAGAGCTTAGTGTTGTAAATATAAATGCCAAACAGTATGAATGAGGTAAAAAAGACAAGAATACCTCACCCCTGCCCACCATCATTTTGATTGGATAAATAAAGATGATTTTTTAAATAATAAAAAACATTGTAAATATTCATCCCACCTCTGTGAGCAATGCTGTAAATCAAATGTGATATGAATATTTAGATTTTGAATAAAAGGGGGTTTGCACCGGACACTGAGGGGAGAGCAGTGGCTCTACATAATTCCCAATACTATACTTTTATATGATTCCTGCTCTGCAGCCATCTGCTTACTCACCTGCTTCCAGTGTTGTTACATGCTATACTATCTGATGTCAAACATTTCATTCTCCAGCTGTTATTCACAAGTCAGAGCGAAATGTTAATACCATACTGCTTGTGTCCTTCGGCTGGATAAAGGGGCTACTTATGAATGCATGCACGCGTGGTGTTGTTTTTTCTCTCTATTACACTTGTGTTTCGCTGGGGGACAGCTCGGTGGTATGCACATCTTGGTTTGACAGCTTTAGCTGTAGATTCATTAAATGCAGCAATATTTAGGGTTTGTCAAGTGGATTCTCAGGGAGTTTATTTAGGTTTGTGAAAATATTGATGCAGAGGAACAACTAATCATAACATGTTTTTTTATCTAATTTTGTTCTCCACAAACTATTCTGAAATTTTCCTTTAATGATTTTTAAATTACACTGTAATTACTCAAATGGCAGCCTATTGTTTTATTTCAAAGGCACAAGATCAGATATAGTGCATCATTGTACCCAAATTGGAAGTCAGAGGAATACCTTCGTTCTTTGTTCTTGGCATCAATACATCACTTTTTACTGAGAAAGTGTCCCGATTACCTTAACCTCTATCTGTAATAGAATCTGTGTTTTAATCCTTTTCAAGATAGGGCTACTTAGTGCTATCTGCATATCAGATTAATTAAAACATTTAAATTGTTGATTGATCTTTACTGAAAAGGGTTTATTTTCATGTTCCCTTATTGAAGGTTACACAACAAACACAGACGCTGTTCTTGACTTCACATCCCTCAGTCCACTGAGCTTTTTCGTAACACAAACAGCTTACTGTCAGATGCTTTTTGTCCTTCAATTCAATGATAATAATGTTCTAGCTGTAAACACTTTATATTTCATATTTTCCACTGGAATCTCTAGTGGATGATTATTTCAAAAATATCTGAGCAGTTAATTTTATCTCATCCCAAGTGAGTATTGTTATTCTTGTAACCCGACACAACTGCACACATATAACCTCATGCCTCAACTTGTAGAGCAATACGTGAATTTGTTTCTCATACCAGTATTGATTTTTGTGTCCTTTCTCGCAGGATTATGTTGTTACGGAACAATACTCTGAGAATTGTTAACTCCAGCCGAGCAGATGAGGGGAGCTATGTGTGCCGGGCAGAGAATCAGTTGGGCTCGGCAGAGATGACGGCCATACTGTGGGTAAAAGGTAAGTGATGCCCTGGGGGCCTTTATTTTCTGCCAAATTAGCACAAGTCGGCCACCAATAAACAGTCCCCAATGTCACCCCCCCCCCACACCCACACACACACACACACACACACACACACACACACACACACACACACACACACACACACACACACACACACACACACACACCTTTGCTCGGGCCAGGAAATTTATTGTGCTTGCTCAACCGTGAACTAACGGCTCTCACATTCAAGAATCATATTACAAGGTCACACTTTAACAGCGTAAAGACCTCTGTCTCACAGCTGCACTGTACACAGTCTAGACCAGAGCCAAGCAGGATATTTAGCCCACAAAGGTGAGTGTGTTTGCCCAAGTTAGGGTTTGGGCTTCTCATGATTTCTCTGGCAGTGATGCCACAGTCAGATGCAGCTGTTTGACACTAGCTTTTGGTTAGCCTGAGGTGACAGTGTAGCAGCTTTGTGCTTCCAGAGGCCATGCGTGTGGAGCTTAGCCCGAGCAGAGTGGAAGTGACCGTGGGGGAGAGCGTGGTCCTGAGCTGCAAGGCGACACATGACACATCGCTGGACGTGGCTTTCCAGTGGTTCTTCAACCAGAAACCTATCAACTTTCAACAGGATGGCAGCCACTTTGAATACATCCAAACAGTAAGAGCAAGAGTAAGAGCAAAAGTAAGACTAAGAGTTAATGAATCATATTGGTTATGGTCCGATCTCTTTATCTATTACCTGTCTGTCCATCTGTCCATCTGTCCGCCTGCCATCCGTTGTGGCTCTATCTGTCTGTCTGTATAACTGTTTGCCTAGTAAGTGTAAACAGATGGCTGTTTTTTGCTTGACCATATGTGTTGATCTTGTGGATCAACCTATTGAAGTCAAAATTATTTTCCAGGGTTCGAGTTATAATCTGAGCTTTGTGGGGGACTCTAAAATAACTAACGTTGGGGGTGAAGATAAATTAAAAAAATAAGTTCGAAGTACGTTCAAGGATTCTTTAAGCATATTTATACTGTTAACGTAAATAATACTAAATACATTGAAAAAATGCATTACTTGTTATTTTATTTTATTATTAGCGACCCCTACAGATGTATGATTTTACAGCTTTAATGGAAGCTCAGCTCCCACTGGCTCCCACGTAACTCGAACCCTGGTTGTTTCCGTTTGCTTTTCATATATTGATTTTACATACACTTGTAATAGATCTGTTCCGCTAAAGGTCAGACTACCTCAGTTATCATCAAAGCCATGCATTGAACCATATAATCATGCACATCAAAGTCTAGTCTATTGTTTTGAATTGCACCTGTGAAATTGTATCTTTTTATGAAAATGAAAACACAAATAGAGAATGACTCATACTGGCTTTGAAAGGTAATGAGGCTTGAAACACACAATGATTTTGAATAAGAAGTAGAAAGGAAAATAATGTCAAAGACAGTTGTGCTAACATTAAACTTAGAAATAGGTATTTCTGTTAATGTGCATTATTGCTTTGGTAGACATGCAAGATCAAACGTCATCCTCCTTATTAAATTAGGGATTTTAAAAACATGGCTACAAATCCATTCACAGCAACACACCAACTGATAATAGTCATTGTACTCATTGACTACATTTAGATGAACATAATATTCCGGTTTTTGCCCTGATTCCGAAAAAGACGATATTCCGACTAAGCTGTTTACATGGCTAATGAAAGTGAATATTCCACTAATATTCCTGTTTACGTGAAGCCATGCAAAACAGGATTTTTTCAAAGTTTACCAGCGGCAGCGGACTAGTTGGACCGTGCGAACACAGCGTCCCTCTTTTATTCCTTCAACCAGTTTCTTGAAAAGGTCGGTGTAGCGATGTGTGCGCATATCCAAAAAACTTGTTGATATCCAAGTCTTTGACAATGTTTAAAAGTAGCTGTGTTTCTCCTTCTTATCAGGTCTCCAACCTTGCAAACTGTTGGCTGGTTGGTTTGTGTACAGAAACCATAACAACGCACAGAGCTGACCATAAGCCTGCGGTAAAACCGCCGATTGAGACGCATATTCTGAATGCGTTGTATACAAGTCCAAACAATGACTCTAAAACCTGAATAATACTGGAATATCCCACATGTCTTAATCAGAAAATGCTATATTTGGAAAAAGGCCTTGTTCGGAATATCCAACCGGAATATGCTGTTTACATGACCTGTATCAAATTCCGAATATTGTCATATTCGGAATAATAGTAGCATATTGGTGTGCATGTAAACGTACTGTGTTAAAGTTGGTTTGCCTGTCTGTTTGACTTTAGTCATCTAGAATAGGTCAGAGATACAGGGTCAGGGATCCTCCGAGGGAGATGTCATATAAATTCTCCCAGCCAAAACTGAGTCTACCCAAACAAAGAGGCATTTAACATTTGCCTCCCTATAAGGTCATGGTTGCATTTTTAACTTTGCCATTCCACCTTGACCTGTAAACCTTTCTTCTATGTGCTTGACCCCTGCGGGCCTCAATGTTTTCAGTGTTCCTTTTTTCCCTGGTTAACAATACAGTATTTGGTGTCCTAGGAGATTAAGAGTGATGGCAGTCAAACATAAAAAACATCGGAAACGAATGTCACAGCAGGCACATTTAAATGGAGGAGCCAAATGCAGGAGACCAGTAGGCAGGTTGATTGAACTAAAAGCAAGCTTTTATAAAAACTGCTGGATTTAAAAAAGACAGACAGGCAACACAAGAATATCCAGAAACACTAGAAGGACACCAAACTGGAGGAAACTACACACAGAAAGCCAGGAACAAACGCAGACAATCTGACACTGAACAAGAGAACACGTCTAATATACACAAATAAAGCAGGGTGGTAACGAGGGACAGGTGACATGAGGAACCAGTGAAACACATCAGGGTGGGGCAGACAATCTAGGCAGGAAAACACACAAAGGCAAAATAAAACAGGAAACTAACAAAATCCAAACAAAACCCAGGATCATGACAAAGTGTTATACTCTATGTGTTATACTGAATTGAAATAGTCAGTTTGCTCTTTTTGATGTATCCCTTTTTAGATGCAAACATAAAAAAGACATTTTGAGTTTCAACAAGCTTACTTTAGTTTTATATTTTTACAAAGCAGTATCTTATATTTTCCCTCTCCATAATACTTATAAGAAAATCATTAGTGACTAAACCATAAAATGAAGTTGAAAACAAATTTGCAAATGAGTCCCAACGTTATGTCCCTATGCCTTTACCAACAGTGGATGTTAAAATCCCATCTTTCCTGATGTGTCCTCTGCTACTACCCGTGCTCTAGAGAAAAAAGTATTTGCAGTGACAATCCTTTACAGCCACAACAGATTCCTGGCTGATGCATGGTTTGTAATTTTAATCAGGTTTCGTGCTAAACAGCTGCCTGTAGACCTTGAATTATTCCCAGCCTTGCCTTAGGCGTTTCTCATTTCAACAGAGAGAAAATACAGCTAGCTGAAGAATGTAGCAGCAAGCAAGCACCTGAATTAAACAGGAATCTCTCAAGCCACATGAGCCTCTACAAGATGTAAAGCAATCACACTATTTCGTGTCAAGCACATTTACTGTGGGCTTGCTTAAAACCTACTTTTTTATTCTTTTCTTTCCCAATTGCAGCAGTCCTCCACAGTGGATCTGATGATTAGGAGCATTTTGTTGAAGCATGCTGGGAAGTATGGGTGTAGGGCCCAGACCAGTGCTGACACTGTGTTTGCAGAGGCGGAACTTCTGGTTCGAGGTGAGCTTGTTATGTGTGTCATTGCACCAGTACACTGTGATGTAGAGCTTAGATCGGGCCCAAAAAATCAAGCCCGACCCTACCTGAGCCTGTGCACGTTGTGTCTGGCCCGGCCCGACACATTAACTGTAATTATACAGAATCTAAACTCTACTGTGATGTTGTGTATACTCTTTAGTGGAGGCGGTGACTCACTGTCGCCTTGAACTGAACCACTATGTTAATCTCATACCAAATTATTCATCCAGTGGAAATGGACAGGAAGCCATCACCAACAATACTGTGAAATAATGTTCACGGTGTCTGTTAATGTAGGAAATTGGCTCCAATTATTTTTTAAGTGCAGCAGAAGTTTGCTCCTGCTTTTGACCTTTACATCTTGTAATTTGTTATGGTCACTGTGAGTATGGCTGTACAGACGGTCTGTCTGCATGAACAAGTTTAATATGTGTTAAACAGATTGATTGAAATGTCTAGTGATCAGATTCTGGGGCTGTTGAGTCTCACATTGCCAGAGCTATCTCCACAGCGCTGTGGAGTAAGGTCTGGGCTGTTAGCATTTCTTTAAACCAATCACAATCTCTTGTGACGGTGGTTCTGCAAAATAGTCTCTGGAAGGAACTTGTTTTGGTGGAAAACACCACATACAATATTAAATGAAGTTAACTGTTTACACAATACAGTAACGTAAGCTATTTAAAGGGATACTTCACCGATTTAGCATTCAGCTTTGTATCAGTAGAAACCCGGTAGTATTTCTGAATGACCGTGTGTCCCTCCCTCATGTCCCCCTGAGACGGGAGATCTCTGCATTGGGGGGTCTGGAAAAAATCTTCATAATGATGTAAAATGACGATTTTTGCGTCATCGGAACATTTTTTGGCCAGAGGCAAACAAAGACAGTATATAAACTGGACCAACATATCCCGTTGCTCTGGACGGAGACGAGTGAAGTCTATTAGAAGCACTTTTCCGGTGATGGTTGAGCGTTACCGCGCAGCTGCAAACTGAGCTTGCCGATGTAGATGTGACGTGAGCAACATGTCTGAACGTTGTAAGTCTTCTGGTAGCTGTGCCAAGAGAAATCTCAATCATTCCCAATCTTGCAGAGACGGAGAGCGTAGGTATATGTAAGGAGATAACATAGGCACAGGCTAATTATTGCTAACTAAAATGCTAGTTAACATTAGTAATTAAACTAAACAGCTAATGTACGTCGAAACTGCCTGCGAGCGTCTCCTGTACTATACGGTAATTCCTCTACTATGCGACAGTAGGTCGCGTGGTTATGACACAATCGTTAGCCTATTTTTATAAAAACGTCTGCTACGGAGCCATAACGTGAGGTACAAGGTAATGGAGCCTTTTATACATTGCCGTGTTTCTTTAGAAATAAACAATGGACAAATTAAGTCTTTAAACGCTTCAGATGTAAAGTTATTGGCTGTCAAAGTGACGCCAAAATGAATGGCAGTCAATGGAATACTAACGGGGGGTGATGGATAGGGTTCGCATAAAATGGCGCCATCGCGGCTTCGCTCTGAGGAGAGAAGCCTGCCCCCTTGACAGCCAGTAGTAGGAGCTACTTCCGCATGTTTTCAACCCGCCCATCACCTTATATACTGTCATTGCCCATCACCCGAAGCGAGCCGATCTCAGCCGGAAAAAAACGAAATGTCAGCCATCTTGAATCCTTGCTAAACAGGGCTCTCTCTTCTCAGCAGCAAACTTTTACAAAATTATGTGCATTCAAACTACCAAACATGTGTACCACCGGGATACATCGCTACAGATCGGAGAATATGCAGGAAACGTTATTACAGAGGGAACAATCGACACACTACGTGAGCTTTGCCTGCACGGAGACCAGCACGGAGACCAGCACGGAGACCAGCACGGAGACCAGCGGTCTCGCTCGATGCCCCGAGCCGGGTAAGGGACCTCCTCATCGGCTAGGTGGGAAGCTAACGCTAGCCGGCCACCTGTCCCATCCATCCTGCTTGCAAGTGTCCGTTCATTAAACAACAAACTGGACTACATCCAACTTCAACGATGCTCCCAATGCGAGTTCAGAGACTGTGTTTTTTTTTTTCGTGGAAACATGGCTGAAGAACAGTGTACCGGTGTTATGTGCCTTCTGGTTTTTCCACCTACTGGTTTCCAAGCCTGTCTAGATGCCGTGTAAACCTATCACACTACCCACGTCGACAGATTCGGTTTTTTTTTTTTTTTACTTTTAAAACACATTTTCCCCGCTGTAGAATGTTGTAGTCATGTAGTGTTCAGATACTCAGTTCAGTTCAGTACAGTTTATATTGAGGTGCGACATGCAAAGGCCAGTAAAATGTTTATGAATATGTAGCGAATCTGTCGACGTGGGTAGTCTGATAGGTTTACACGGCATCTGGACAGGCTCGGAAACCAGTAGGTGGAAAAACCAGAAGGCACATAACACCGGACTGTCCAGCTACCAGGTCTGCTAGCCCTCCGACGATCCGAGCTAGAGATGCTCTGTATGAAGGTGAGCTGTGTTAACACAGACTGGTGCAGAAATGTGGTGATTTGTATCCAACTAACTGCTAACCGCTGGAGTTTGTGACTGTTACATGGCGACCATTAGACATTCCACGCTAATTCACGGCTGTGTTTATACTCGGTGTTTACAGCCCACCAAGCCTAATGCTGGTATGCTTAGCTGAACTTTACGGACCCTATAATGTGTGTGTGCACTAAAGGTAGCCTGTTTCGTATATTGTTTTTATATAATGTCGTTTTTATATATTTTAAATGTGTAACACCACTTGAGTCACGATGAAACGTTTCGTTTAAATTATCCCTTTAAATTAGCTGGATACATGGTTCAACATAATTCCAGTGTCCAGTGTATTGCTGTGTGTACTTTATCCGTAGCAATCCCACAAACTGGTCCCAACATGTCCCAGTTAGAGAGTAAGTGCTTTAAACATATTCTTTGTAAATGTTTACAATTAAATAATTCCCTGAAAGAAGCAAGCAGTGCTGGCTTGTTACACGATACAAATTCTCTTCAAAACTTGTTTCCCGTATCAAAGGGAGTTTGAGAACAGCAACACACACAGAGCGGAAGGGACAAAGCCTTTATCCTGGAAATGTACTGTCTGTACTACCAGACGACTGATCATGTGTTGAAACGATTATTGTCCACGCAGCTCATGTTTTAAAGCTGTGACATCGTGTATCCTTTCTTTAGAGATGACGTAACAGAAACTTTTGTAAAGACCAGTTTTGTTTTGCTTAATGATTGAATATAGTAGGGCTCTGCGATAATTCATACTCATTTTATAGAATTAATGATTCAATATAAACTGATACAAAAATTTGTTTTACATGTTAGATTTTCCTTAAACATTGACAGCAGAACACACTTCACTTTACACTGTATTGTTCTTACTTTAATCAATGATTTAAAGTATCTTTATCACAACAATATTTATATTATATTGTGACATTAGCTTCTCCCATATAACCCATCTATAGTATAGTATTTGATGTGTTTAATGATTGTCATTTAACATTAAGCGCTAATACAGAGGAGGATATATGCCATGGTGTGGCCACACTCACACAAGGGTACTGTTCCTATAGCGACGCAAAATGCATCTTAATGGCCCGAAATGCAAATTCACCTTTCAGTGCAACCTTCTAATGGGAACTTTTTGGGGACACAGTACATTGGATTTCATTGAGCGCACCAGCTGCCAGCTTTTCATTTACAGCTGTTCCCCCTAGAGTCCTTAGACGTTTGCTGCACTTGCAGATTACATTTTCTTCTGAAGACTGAGGTAAACACATGTTCAGCTGTATTAAAACACAGGAAGGGCTACCACACAGTCATGCTCAGCAGAACTGGTAAACTGCCTCCAAAAAGGAAAGCTTCAATGTGCCTGAATCAGCGTGAAGTCGTTGGCAACTGATCTGTGTCAGCCCCAATCCTGGTTTAGTTTAGTATGTTGTGTTCTTGTCTTTTAGTGCAACAGAGAATTGTCGTTGTCACCATATGCACACCCTACTTAAAGGTGCAGTAGGTAAGACTTATAAAACTATATTTGCTGCATATTTGCATTTGCAATTTGCATATTTGCTGAAACTGACCCTATGTTCGAGTAGAACTACATGAAGCAGGTCATTTAAAAAAGATCTGGCTCCTCTGGCACCACCTACAGCCTGTAGTGCGATTTGCAAAAATCCACAGCTCCCTGTTCAGATGCACCAATCAGGGCCAGGGGGCGTGTCTAACTGTGTGTCAATCACTGCTCATGCACAAGCATTCATTCTCCATTGTGGGGGGAGGAGCTTGGAGACCGTTTTGGGCTTTAGCGGGAAAGAGGGGAGGGACTGAGAAGTTGTCGATGTTCAAATTTTTTGGCTAAGTCCTGGATCTTCGCGATCCTACCTACAGCACCTTTAATGCTTTAATGCATGGTTGCATTCATTAGTGTATCTAACAAATCAGGATTAAGACATCACAATACGGATCAGGTGGAATTGATTCAAACAGCAACAGAGATGGCCTTTGTTCTTCCCTTGTGTCATGACATTTCTGAAGCATTGCTGGTTCAGACCTGTAATTTGATCTGTTTCCTACCCCTCTTTCCACCAGGTCCTCCTGGGCCGCCTGGAGTGGTGATAGTGGAGGAGATCACTGATACCACGGCCACCCTGTCCTGGACTCGAGGCCTGGACAACCACAGCCCTATCAGCACCTATAATTTACAGGCCCGCAGCCCATTTTCATTAGGCTGGCAAACTGTCAAAACAGGTAATCAATAAGGACCAAATTGCAGCCTCTAGATCTGTGAGGTTAATGTGGGGCTATATACAAAGGCCTTAATCCTACCCAAAGTCATGTACGGAGATGGTAAACCAGCCCAACGAGAGCAATGTTACTGCTTTCAAGAGACACAACTAAACATTGTTGTGGCAAGGCATGTTTATATATCTAAACATCGAGGAATCTCTGTGCGTGTGTGTGTTTGTGTGTCTCCCGCGTGCACAGTACAGCAGCGGGGGCGGGGAGTTGCTACATCCCTAGATGGCTGATTGCGGTTCAATACTAACGGAGGGCCTACAAGCCTCTGTACAGCAGTGGGGGCAGGTTAAAAAAAAGAGACTTTCTGTAGAAGAGAGACGCCGGTATTGTCCGGAGAGAGTGAGGTCTTTCTATGTTGTAGCCGTAACACCTCTCTCTGTCTCTTCTGTTCAGTGACTGAGGAGCAGCAGCAAGCCGACGGGCGCGTCATGTGGTGGGCGTGTCGTTAGTACTGCAGATAGGGAGGAAAAGTAAAATAGACACTCTATTGCTTCTAACTTTCTCTCTGTGTGATCATTTTACAAGTAAATACAGCCGAACTCACAGCACAGCTGTTGTCTTTAACTCATGTGTTTGGGGATTTTGTCAGATGATGTCGCAGTTATAAAATCATGATTTTAGCAGTGAAAAATAAATAAATAAACATACTAGGAACCAAGCAATCAGCCTGTTCCAAACAGGCACGCGTTCCAAGCTGGCACTGCACTAGTTCTCACAAAGAGACTTTTAAATCCAGAAGTAATGATCAGGTGTCGTTCTCTTTGGTTTTATGTGTGAACTTGGCTGTAAAGTAATTTGGAATGCCAAATGTCATAGCTTTGAATTGTATTCATCGTCACATCAGCGGTTAGTGGGAAATTAACCTTTAGGGCTTGAATTATAAGACGTATCCATGTTCATTTAGTATAGATTCACTTTCACTGCTTAAAAAGTGAATTAACTTCATTTTTTCCCCTGTACCTTGACAGAAAGACCATCAATTACTATCACTTAGCGTTAAAGGATGAAGGCTTGCTAAGCATTGTGTGTAATCCATCTTAATATGCCGTGTGATAATAATTGCAGAGTTTAAGGTGTGATAATGATTCATCCCCACAGATACAGTATATAAATCACACTTTGTATACACTCCTCTCACATCATGTCTCTTCAACCACATTTAATTCGATAAAGCACAATTAGGATTCTGTGATGTATTGTCAGTGTTGAACTTGTTAAGATTAGCATGAAGGGGATTGGGCTTTTAGCTCGCCCTCCTTGCAAACAGAGTTATCAGTTCATGTTTGAAGAGCAGCTTGCTTGACAGAGTGGTCTCAGTATGAGCTGCTTTGGATGATAAGAGTGGGAGCTCCTCAGCTTCACTGAACAGTGCCTTAGTTAGCACAGAGAGACCTCTGGTTCATTTGTGACATGGATATGCTTTCAGTCAGTGTTTGTTTGTTGTTGCAGGATCAATATTGACGGAGGTCGACTTTGGCAGCCCTCAGGAAACTAGATTAGTTGTGTTACCTGCTCGTAATTCTCATCAAAATACATTAAATTCAATTCAGTTGTATTTATAGTATCACATCATAACAGGAGTTATCTCAGGACACTTTACAGATAGAGTAGGTCAAGCCCACACTGTATCATTTACAAAGACCCAAAAATACATATACATTCATAAATCTTGACTTCTTTTCAGTCTCGGGATTCAATTCAATTCAATTCAATTTTATTTATAGTATCAAATCATAACAGGAGTTATCTCAAGACACTTTACAGATAGAGTAGGTCTAGACCACACTATAATTTACAAAAAACCCAACAAATCCCCCCAAGAGCAAGCACTAGTGCAACAGTGGCAAGGAAAAACTCCCTTTTAGGAAGAAACCTCGGACAGACCCAGGCTCTTGGTAGGAGGTGTCTGCTGGCCGTTGGGGTGCATCACAGTATAGTAAATAAACAGTGGTTAGAAAAAGTGGGTGTAGTAGTGCAGGGAGCAGCACGGCATAGCAGGGTATTTCTCAGCAGAACCACGGCAACAGCTGGAACCAAGATTTTGGTGCCATCCTAATCCCAGGATTTCATCCTGGGTGAAAAAGAAACAGAAAGACTCCGGGGAGCAAGCTCCCCAGAGCTAGGTTAGTAACAAGCATTTCTAGGACAGAAGCAGGTGGGCCGGGCTTGGCAGATACTACAACTCCTCACTCCCTAACTATAAGCTTTATCAAAGAGGAGAGTTTTAAGTTTACTCTTAAATGTGGTGACAGTATCTGCCTCCCGGACCCAGACTGGGAGCTGGTTCCACAGGAGTGGAGCCTGATAGCTAAAGGCTCTGGCTCCCATTCTACTTTTAGAGACTCTAGGAACCACTAGTAACTCAGCATTCTGGGAGCGCAGTGCTCTAGTGGGACAGTAAGGTACTATGAGCTCTTTGAGATACGATGGTGCTTGACCATTTAGAGCTTTGTAGGTCAGGAGGAGGATTTTAAATTCAATCCTGGATTTTACAGGGAGCCAATGCAGAGAAGCTAATACGGGAGTAATATGATCTCTTTTCTTAGTTCTTGTCAGTACACGAGCTGCAGCATTCTGGATCAGCTGGAGAGTCTTAAGTGACTTGTTTGAGCATCCTGATAGTAAGGAATTACAATAGTCCAGCTTGGAAGTAACGAAGGCATGGACTAGTTTTTCAGCATCATTCTGAGACAGGATGTTCCTTATTTTGGCAATGTTACGAAGATGAAAAAAGGCTGTTCTTGAGGTTTGTTTTAAGTGGGCATTAAAGGATATATCCTGGTCAAAAATAACTCCTAGATTTCTGACAGTAGTGCTGGAGGCCAGGGCAATACCATCCAAGGTAGCTATATCTTTGGATATTGAGGATCGGAGGTGTTTAGTACCCAGCACAATCACCTCAGTTTTGCTTGAGTTTAGCATCAGAAAGTTGTAGGTCATCCATGATTTTATATCTGTAATACATGCTTGAAGTTTAGCTAATTGACTGATTTCATCTGGTTTGATTGATAAGTATAATTGGGTGTCATCTGCATAACAGTGAAAGTTTATTGAGTGTTTCCTAATAATATTACCTAGAGGAAGCATATATAAGGAGAATAGAATTGGTCCAAGCACTGAGCCTTGTGGAACGCCATGGTTAACTTTAGCGTACTTGGAGGATTTGTCATTAACATTAACAAATTGAGATCGATCAGAGAAATAGGACTTAAACCAGCTCAGTGCGATTCCTGTAATACCAGCTAAGTGTTCCAGTCTCTGTAACAGGATGTGATTTGTAATTGCATAGTCCTCTGTAGATACTGTGAAAATGGACTGAAATCAGCCTCTCTCTATGTAATGAGTTATACTTCCTAATGTGCTCTAAATATGTGAGTAAGCTGCTGTACAGACATCAAACAAAATGTTTGAGTAAATGGTATCCACACCACATGGTGTAAAAATCTGCCAAGTCACAGTGAATCTGGAGAGAATGCGTCATACTGTGCAGTCCTTAAGATAAGACAATGGTACTTTTTTGTATTTTGGCTCTGTACTCCAGCATACTGGATTTGAAATAAAACAATGGCTATGAGGTTAAAGTGTCAACTCACAGCAGTGTATGAAAGTGTAGGAATTATCCCCCAGTTTTAGGGAACAAAACAGAAAGTAATTGGACAAGTTGACACAGTCTTGAAGCCGTCATATAAAGTCATCATATGTCATTGTATATAATCCTTTGCAGTTAATGACTGCCTGCAGGCTACAGCCCAGAGACATCAGCAGACACTTGGTATCTTCTCTGATGATGCTCTGCCAGCCGTCCTCCCTTACTGCTTGTTTCAGTCTGGCCTTGTTGGTTGATTGAGGCCAGCGCAGAACTTTCAAATGTTCAGCCATAAAAATACACCTTAGCTGTGTTCGAAACCGCTCCCTCATTCACTCACTCACTATTACCTTTATAGTGTTTATTAAATAGTGAACTATATAGGGAACGACCAAATACTCACTGAAAACACATTGTTGCATGACTTGTGTCAGGAGATGCGCCCGTTGTTTGTGTGATGGAGGCAGGCGCGCCCGGCATCATGTAAACAAATCAAAACTAAAATACTTCTATTACATCCCTGAAACAGGGAGAATATTAAAATGTTGTATACAGTATATGTTGCATGTTACATTTCCACTGTTCCTTTTCAGTTTTCGCGGGTGCTTCTGCTTCTTCTTCTCCTCCGGGAAAACACGGCTGCCTTGCATTGTGGTATACGGGAGTAAAATGTAGGGTACATCATATGTACACTCAAATTAGCAGTGCATTGTGGGTATTTTATAGTGGACTATATAGTGAATGAAATTTACCGCGGAGAATTTGAACACCACTACAAAATGGTGAACACACTATATAGTGCACTATTTCCATGATGTGGAACGGTTTCGAACACAGCTCTTGATTGCCACGTCGGTGGGTAAAACATTATTGTCCTGCTGCAGACTCAAAGGTCTTATTTTATATGAAACTTATGAACACTACTACTTAAAATGTACTGGTGATTTTGAAAGTTTACATTTGGTATGTCCTTTGGGTGTGTTGTTTTTATATATAAGCCATTACAGGTTTCTACCACACCCTCACATGTACTTTATATCTCTTCAATGTGATTTGTATTTGTGTGAAACAAATAAACCAAATAAAAGATAAACATTCTTACACTCTTTACTCAATATGGACATGAACACTCTCAAACACTCATACCCCGGATTTCCACAGGCTGCGTAACTGCTGCGGAACGTCTCCGCTGCGGAACGTCTCCGTGGTCCGCCGTCCGTCAATACTCACCGGATCCGGAGTTGTTGCGGAACGGCTGCGGCCAGGACTGACAGCTGTAGTCACGAGGACCCACTAGATCTCGCGAATTCACGCAGAATAGAACCACAAAACCACCAACAGTTTGTTTCTATTCCGAGGAGTAGAGAGGAAACAACTCCGTGCTGTGTTTTCAAGGTGTAGTGAAGAGAAATATGATCCTTCGTGAGCACGGTGTATTTTATTTTTAACCGGATGTTTTATTTTGTTTATGTGCTCGACTTCCTGTCCCGCACTATCTGCCGTGTGCTTAATTGCTGCGGAGCTCTCCGGCGTCCGGCAAAAATAGAAGCTCTGCGTATCTGATCCGGAGGGCTGCGACCGCCGGAGCTGTGCCGGAGTCGGAACGCAGACGTTATGCAGCTGGTGGAAATACACACGTTGACTTTAATGGAAACCGATTGACTCCGCCGCGGTTCCGGAGCCGTTCCGCAGCAGTTCCGCAGCCTGTGGAAATCCTGGGTTAAAGTCTTACATCAAGGCTGCCGAATTTGGGGCCCGTGCTCCCTTTGTTTTGGCCCGCCATGGCATTTGACACGCTCATGCTTATTCTCCTATTTTAAAAAGTGCTGTAAAATCCTAACAAAATGACTACGAAACGTATATTTTATGCAACTAAAAAGTACTTAATCTGAGTTGTTTGGCAATGTAAAGCACAGTGCTGGTAAACTTCCTTATTAAACTACGTCCATCCATCCATCCATCGTCGTCTGCTTATCCGGTATCGGGTCGCGGGGGGAGCAGCTCCAGCAGGGCACCCCAAACTTCCCTTTCCCGAGCCACATTAACCAGCTCTGACTGGGGGATCCAGAGGTGTTCCCAGGCCAGGCTGGAGATGTAATCCCTCCACCTAGTCCTGGGTCTTCCCCGAGGTCTCCTCCCAGCTGGACGTGCCTGGAACACCTCCCTAGGGAGGCGCCCAGGGGGCATCCTTACCAGATGCCCGAACCACCTCAACTGGCTCCTTTCGACGTGAAGGAGCAGCGGCTCTACTCCGAGCTCCTCACGGATGACTGAGCTTCTCACCCTATCTCTAAGGGAGACGCCAGCCACCCTCCTGAGGAAACCCATTTCGGCCACTTGTACCCTGGATCTTGTTCTTTCGGTCATGACCCAGCCTTCATGACCATAGGTGAGGGTAGGAACGAAAACTGACCGGTAGATCGAGAGCTTTGCTTTCTGGCTCAGCTCTCTTTTTGTCACAACGGTGCGATAAACTGAATGTAATACCGCCCCCGCTGCGCCAATTATCCGACCAATCTCCCGCTCCATTGTCCCCTCACTCGCGAACAAGACCCCAAGGTACTTAAACTCCTTCACTTGGGGTAAGGACTGATTCCCTACCTGGACAAGGCACTCCATCGGTTTCTTGCTGAGAACCATGGCCTCAGATTTAGAGGTGCGGAATCCGCATTGTTCCTCTTCAACCTGAGGTTCGACTATCGGCCAAACCCTCCTTTCCAGCACCTTGGAGTAGACTTTACCAGGGAGGCTGAGAAGTGTGATACCCCTGTAATTGGTACACACCCTCTGGTCCCCCTTTTTGAACAGGGGAACCACCACCCCGGTCTGCCACTCCTTTGGCACTGTCCCAGACTTCCACGCAATGTTGAGTAGGCGTGTCAACCAAGACAGCCCCTCCACACCCAGAGCTTTCAGCATTTCCGGACAGATCTCATCAATCCCTGGGGCTTTGCCAATGTGGAGTTGTTTGACTACCTCAGTGACTTCCACCAGGGAAATGGACGACAATCCCCCATCATCCTCCAGCTCTGCCTCTAAGGGGGGCATCAGCTGGATTTAGGAGTTCCTCAAAGTGCTCCTTCCACCGCCCTATTACCTCCTCAGTTGAGGTCAACAACGTCCCGTCCTTACTGTACACAGCTTGGATGGTTCCCCAGAACGGTTTTCCAGAAGCGCCTTGGTGCCGACCGAAAGTCCTTCTCCATGTCTTCTCCGAACTTCTCCCACACCTGCTGCTTTGCCTCTTTCACGGCTGAGGCTGCAGCCCTTCGGGCCCCTCGGTACCTTGCAACTGCCTTCGGAGTCCTCCGGGATAACATATCCCGGAAAGACTCCTTCTTCAGTCGGACGGCTTCCCTGACCACCGGTGTCCACCACGGTGTTCGTGGGTTACCGCCCCTTGAGGCACCTAAGACCCTAAGACCACAGCTCCCCGCCGCAGCTTCAGCAATGGAAACTTTGAACATTGTCCACTCAGGTTCAATGCCCCCAGCCTCCACAGGGATGCATGAAAAGCTCCGCCGGAGGTGTGAGTTGAAGGTCTGTCGGACAAGGGCTTCCTCCAGACGTTCCCAATTTACCCGGACCACCCGTTTGGGCTTACCAGGTCTGTCCAGAGTCTTCCCCCACCCCCTGACCCAACTCACCACCAGATGGTGATCAGTTGACAGCTCCGCCCCTCTCTTCATCCGAGTGTCCAAAACATACGGCCTCAGCTCAGATGAAACGACTATAAAATCGATCATTGACCTTCGGCCTAGGGTGCTCTGGTACCAAGTACACTTATGAGCATCCCTATGTTCGAACATGGTGTTTGTCATAGACAATCCATGACTAGCACAGTAGTCCAATAACAGACAACCACTCTGGTTTAGATCAGGGAGGCCGTTCCTCCCAATCACACCTCTCCATGTGTCTCCATCATTGCCCACATGTGCGTTGAAGTCCCCCAGCAGAACTATGGAGTCCCCCACCGGAGCCCCATACAGGACTCCATTCAAGGTCTCCAAGAAGGCCGAATACTCTGAACTCTTGGTTGGTGCATATGCACAAACAACAGTCAGAGTTTTCCCCCCAACAACCCGCAGGCGTAGGGAGGCGACCCTCTCGTCCACCGGGGTAAACTTCAACGTAGCGGCGCTCAGCCGGGGGCTTGTGAGTATCCCCACACCCGCCTGGCGCCTCACACCCTGGGCAACTCAGGAGAAGAAAAGAGTCCAACCCCTCTCCAGGAGTACGGTTCCAGAATCGAGACTGTGCGTAGAGGTAAGCCCCACCAGATCCAACTGGTAGCGCTGCACCTCCCGCACAAGTTCCGGCTCCTTCCCCCACAGCGAGGTGACATTCCACGTCCCCAGAGCCAGCCTCTGCCGCCCGGGTCTGGTCCGTCAAAGCCCCTGACCTTCACCGCCACCCGTGTGGCAGCGCACCCGTCCCCAGCGGTTCCTCCCACAGGTGGTGGGCCCACCACCTGGTGGGCCCACCACCTGTGGGCCCACCACCGTACGTAAGTTTTATCTACAAAGAATTACAAGAATTACGGTATTCTTTCTCTCTCCCGCTCTCCCTCATGTGCTGTGAGCCACGCTTACGACACTGACTTTGAGTCAGACAGAATTTTATTTTAGATATACATAAAAATATAAAATATAATGCATTTTCACATTTTTGGCCCGTGGCCCTTTATCCAGATACGTTTGGCCCTTCATATGAAAGAATTTGGGCACCTCTGTTTTACATACTGCACATAATGTAAACAGTAGTACAGTACTTGTTATGCAGTGCTTGTCCTGGTTAAATACATACATAAGCAACCCTCTTGTCTGCAGACCCAGACCCAGTGACGGGGGACATGGAGTCAGCCATGGCTGTGGAGCTCAACCCCTGGGTGGAGTACGAGTTCAGGGTGGTGGCCAGCAACGGCATTGGGACCGGAGATCCCAGTGCGCCTTCAAGAGGAGTTAGGACTAAAGAAGCAGGTAAAGCCATCAATGCTGGATAAACACTACATTCTAGTCACATTTTGACAGACATACACATTCACCCAGAGTCCAGAATCATATATAATATAGTGCTGATGATTTATTGTAGCTTGAGAGCTTCCACTAGCTGGTTCCCCCACTTCATGACCATGTTATGTTCTCTTTGTTAATGTAACCCTGGAAATAAGATGCTTACATGCATTTCAACAAGTGTAGTGTTTCTGCTAAAGCAGCCTGTCCTGTAATGCCCTCAGGCAAAGACACAGAGCAGAATCCACTGTTTATGGTGAGCAGAAATGTGAGTGAGACGGTGTGGATCAAGCGTGCCGCTTCACTAACTGCTCATTTCTCGTCCATAAAATGTTATAATTACAAAGTTCAGCGGTCACTTGGAAGTGGCTTATTTATCTGTCCTATCTCTTCAGCATAATTAACGGACTAATTACTGTAACTACACACAAGTGTGCTAATTCATCCTTAAAATCATAATCCGTGATACAAATGTCAACAAAAGAGTGCAAAATTCAAAACAGAGCACAGGAACCTATTATCACTCTCAGTTTGATCGACAGGTATTTGAATGCAGGCACAAACACCTAACAACAACTGAGTTTTGAATGTTTTTTTATGCTGTTAAAGTTGTTTTTTTTTACTTCAGTAGTGTTTTTTAAACACATCATTTATTTTCAGTTATGATCTGTTGACTCACAAAATGCATTTTTTAATCATTATGACAAACTTAAAGAACAAATCCGGCGCAAAATGAACCTATGGGTTAATAACACGTGTACCGAGCCAACCGTTCTCTGGGATTTGTTTTCATGCTAATTGAATGTGACCACTTTTAGCGCAAACCGCTAATTAGCTTATACCGCTAGTCGTCGGGGCAGAGGGCAAAGTAAAAAGAAATCGCTATTTCTATACCACTAACAAGGCTCAAAATAGCACCACAATTCCACGGTAGCATAATGAAGGTCCCTACATGTATACAGACAGGCCATCTTGGGAAAACAGTCATGACCAGTCGAACAACGAACGCCGTGCAACGTGCATTCAGTTTAGCTTGGGTGGGCAGTGATGGCCTAGGGGTTAAGAAGCGAGCCTGGGACCGGGAGGTTCCCAGTTCAATCCCCAGACTGGCAGGATGAAATCGGGGTGGGGAAAGTGAAAGAGCAGAGACGCCCCATTATTATGTCCTTGATTGCCCATCATTGCCCTTGAGCAATGGCTAGCTCACTGGCCAGCAGATCAGACTGTGGTTGTACTGGGCAGCTTCCAGGTATGAATGTGAAACTGTATGAACTGGGTGAATGTCGTTGCAATTAACTTACCTGGATAAATAAATAAATTAAAAACGTGCATTCAGTTAAGCTCACGTTGTACGGCGTTCACCTTGTTACCAAAGTAAAAATAAATCGCTATTTCTATACTACTAGTATACCACAAGTATACCACTAGTACCACTTGTATAGAAATAGCGATTTACTTTTACTTTACCCGTGCCCCAACGACTAGCGCTTTGCGCTAAAACTGGTCACATTCAATTAGCATAAAAACATATCCCAGAGAACGGTCGACTCTGTACACATGTGTTATTAACCCCTAGGTTCATTTTGCGCCAGATTTGTCCTTTAACAATTAGTATATAAAATCCAAGTCTAGCTCAAATGTATGTGGTCATGAAAGACATGAACTACTATCTGAAAGTTTTTTTCTTTCTGTATTTTCATCTTTACTTTATTTCAGAAACTGGTTAAAGTGAGTTGCAGTGTCAGTGATGCATTGTTAACCTTTTCTGTTTTACACAGTCCCGTCAGTGGCACCAGCCAATGTCAGCGGAGGGAACGGCCGCAGGCATGAACTGGTCATCTCGTGGGAGGTAGGCTCCCCTGCCAAACTGCCTCAGTAGCACAAGCGTGACAACATATTCTATGTGCAAAAAAACGCGAATATCACAGTGGGTCTGGTGTTTCAGTTGAGCAAACTCAGATTTATGTTGAATAAACAGTTAGAGGTAATGGAAGCTTTTATTTAGTCTACTCTCACTAAAAAATAATCTTTGCAGTGTCCTGCTATATCTAGGAATGTCAACAACATGACATTCCAACTGTGGAATGTTTTCAAATCTCCTCAGTGAGGATATAATAATGATATATCTTCATGCTGTATAAGAGAGGGCTTTAATGTGCTTGAAATTAAAGATGCTTACTGTACAGAATAATCTCTCCGTTTCTAAAGAAACTAATGCAGAAACTGCCACAGGTCATGCATTAATTATACTGGATTCAAATTCCAATTATAATTAGTAGGAAGAGTTCACTAAAGTTACCAGTAAAATTTGAAGATTTTGAATGTAGAACTTTACCATCTGCCAAATGTCATTCCAGTCAATAGATCAACATTTGGAGTGCTAAAGATGCTTGCTTCTAATGAACCTGTGTTGATGTTGATGTAGATGTGTTGCATAATGTCTTCTGACCCCAACTAAAGATGTTATTAGTCATCAGAGGAGATGATCAGGGATCAGTTGCTTTCATGTAATCCGCAGGTAATGAGATGGATAAGAAATAGAAATGTGTTCAACTTTATGTCAGAAGATATACTAATTGCCAACTGGTGTGTAAATATGAAGCAACATTTTTTTAAGTAATATTTCATGGAAAGTCATCTCAGTCCTTTAATCTTGGGCTCAACAAAATCACTGTGTGGAGTGAAGTTCACCGTCCCTGTTATCTGAAACGAAATAAACTCACCCACCTTTAGAGCAGGTTTATAGTCATCTGTAGTATCACACTGATGATAAAAATAGGCATGCTGAAGTCCTTCCGGCCAGATTGAAGAAGGAACAAGTTGAGATAATATATACGGAGCATAATAAACATAAATGCTGATTTGTCATCATGTGATTTATGAGTTTATTTTGATCCTGTAAGCCAATGTTTCTCAACCTTTCCTGCGTGTGACCCTCGGAAAAAGCCGAAAACCCCAGCATTAAAGCACAGAATGATAATTATTTTTAGGATTTGTACATGATTAAATGTGTGAAGGGACCTATAGGGTGTAAATATTCATCATTTAACTTGAGAAAGTATTACTCACCAAGATTAAAAATGTGATAATGTGTATGTTAAGGGAATTCATCATCAGCCACCCGCTGCTAAGAACATTTCTGAACCCGCAGGTTGAGATTCAGTGTTAAAATCCAAGAGTGAAAACAAGCCCGCTGAAACAAGGTTCCCTTTAAACACCCATGCTGAAACAGCTCCGCATTGTTCCCTTAGAAATGAAACTGTCACTAAGTAATAAATCCTTCATGTGAATGTGACTTAATAATCATGTAGAAGTTGCTACTGCATGTGCCATTCATTAAAAACCTTCACTTTTTGTTGCCTGGGAATACTTGTCAGATATTATTAAGGGGGGTAAAGCACGGTTGATGGACGACGCTAGTCCTTGTGGTTCCTAAGCTTGAAGGAAACGGTTTAATGATTTTAAGATATACAGATGATTGCATTAGTTTACAGCCAGCTGCATTCACTTGAGGTGAGATATGAGGAGTAGCTGCAGTTTGACTCAGTGTGTTCCAGGGACCTGCGTCCTATTCCCCGAACCATCACAGTGGGATCTCATTAAAACAACAAGAGAAAGATGCAGACTCAAGGGAGAAAATGGTGAGAATAGTCTTAGTTCTTAAAGGTAGGAGGACGGATGTATTGAGCGATTTGCTGGAGTATTTAAGGAACAGAGTTAACGTAGGAGGTTGGCATCATCTAAACTCAGATAACTTCTTCCCTCTTGATAACATTTTTTACATTTCTTTTTTCAAACATTCTTGGCTTAAGTCTTTCTGGGGGGAAATTCTGCAGAAACTTGATTGATTCATAGATTCTCTTTTTTAGATTTTAATGAAAAACAAATAATAAATTATAATAGTGTTTATCTTGGCTGAAAAGTTATTTGCATCAAATGTCCAAGTAGAACTTGGCAGGTGTTTTTGACTGTGATTTTTCTCATTTATATTTTTGTGTTTTTATCTAATTGTCAGTTTTGAAATATGGTTTCTTCAGTGTGTCAACACCAAACAAACCCCCAAAACAACCAAAAGTAACTCCCAACAGTAAAAAAAAATGTTTGTATGGACAAAGACTCCATGAATACCGGTAATAGTCCATAAACAGTATATTAGGTAAGAGAGAAGGTGGTTATGTTCTAAAAAAAAAAAAAATGTTAAAAACTGTTGCCTTGAGCACAGTTTGGTGGTTGAGATATAAGCTTCCGTCTGATTACTTACTGTAGTCAGTGTTCTTTACATGTTAATGTCTTAATGTGTTGCTGAAGGATTGTTCTAAGGTTGAAAAAAATATACACTCAGCTGATAACGGGAGCACACACACACACACAGTTGTTTGATATTGTGACGTTTCTACTGTTTCCAGCAGACAAACAGGACTACACAGCTGTAGAAACAAAGATAGAATACCCCAGGTGTTGATGCTCTGAACTCCCAGGAAGCTATGACCCTTATGAGAGAAAAGGGCAGGAGAGATGCACATTATATCCAGTGGGATAACACAGAGGTGGATGTTGCAGTCTGCACAGCAATCTGATACCAGGAGAAAGTCTTGTAGAGTGGGTCGTCTGAGGGGGGCTCAGGTTAGCGCCCGTCATTAGAGCAAAGTTACCTTTCTTCCATTTGAGAGGCAGGCCATGGTAGGCCCATCTGTTGCAGTATTCTACATGATTTTCTCTGACTTGCTTTCATTAAAATGTAATTCTCCATTTGAGGGTTTAAGCATGTTGAGCCTGGAAGAAAGGCGTTCAACTTTTCCAACTAGAGTTGTTCCGATGCCGATACGAGTATCAGAAATGCCTCCCATTCTGCCTAAAATGCTGGATTGGGTATCGGTGAGTATGTGAATTTATGCACCAATCTGATATCACATAATTTAGCTAACTAACCTAACTAACCCTTAGTAGATAATAAAATAAAGTTCTTTGGCATTCATTCTCGGTAACCTGAGCCAGGCCATATGAACAATGATAGCAATCATAGCACATCCATACATGGTCAGTAGTTTATTTATTTAACGCAGTGGTAACGGAACGGTACTCAATATCGGCTGATACGCAAATTCAGGAATTGGTATTGGGAAGGAGAAAATGGTAGCTTGTAGTTCCAACTAGGGAGCCAACCAGACAGGAAAGTGCTTTAGTCCACTTGGACAGGATGCTTTTCCACAGGTTCAGAGGTCAAAGTGGTTTATTGTAAAGAGGAAGCACCTGTATGAGATAAAGATTTAACTGTATTGGTCCCAAGGGAAATAAAGGCATGGCAGCAGCAAAGCATATATTGGTATAACAAATAGAGCCTATTCAAACAAATACAAGAATGTTGTATGTTGAATATTTAATACAAATCTCAGATTGACTTAAAAATATTGACTATTGACAGATAATAGATCCTCTGTGGATGCAGTTTAATGACTACGTGCATGGTGTTTTCTTGTCATTGGCTCTTGTGATTTTAAGTTTTCAAGAGCTTTGTGTACAAGTGTTGTTAGTTTTGTCATTACAAGCAGGGCAAACACTCCTGCTTCATCATTAACAATAGCACAACCCCAGGATCACAGCTCATTGCATTTTAAACAGACTCCCACTTATTCTGTTGGAAATTTGTTTAACCATCCAGGGTCTTAGAGTTTGAGGGCACAACTTTGTCATGATTGCAGAATTTGCTGACAAATCTCAAAGAAGGCCATCTGGGCCATGTATTACACAGAGCTGCATCCGCCAGGCCAGTGATTAAGATGTTGTTGGTCCCAGCAGAGAGGCACAATTATGATTAACCTTGAATCTCACAGTCGTTTCCAATGAATCCATGTATGTTTATGAATATCTCTTTGTAATTTTAAATCTTGACAGTGGTTGTACAAAACGTACTAACTCTCCCACCAAGTAACGAGAATATTAGTGTGAACTGTTTCCAAGTGGACAGCTTGGCTCTCAGCCAGGTTCAGGGCACAGCATGTACAGAATTACTATGAGCAATGCTGAGAATTTGCAATTGAGATCAGTTGAAGGGTATATTAACAGGGGAACAGTGAACAGATGTGGAAGCAACTGACAGTTATTCTTGTAGTTATTAAGTATGGGAGCCCAACTGCCACTGGGAAGATAACCTTCACATGAGGAGAAGTGCCCCTCAGTGGCACATTATGGGGGATAATGTCCATTCCAGATGGGATGGTGTTTGGTGTTAGACCATTTCCTGTTTATAAATGAGAGTTATACTATGTAAAGAGTGTCATTAGAGGAGCAAGTATAACACAACTGAAGACCTCATAAATAAATGCAGGACCCCATGTTGTAAGAACAATCAAGGGAGACTAAAAGTTACATAAAACCATGATTGGTGCTTGGTTGGACATTAAACCTTAATAAAGAGTAATTTCAAGCCATGCATTAATTTGAGTAATTACAAAAAGTGATTCTTAGTGAAACCATTTCTTTTTTAAGAACACTCTTGATGAGACTCAAGAAACTATATCTGCATCGTTTCAGTAACAAACCTCCATGATTGGAACAGTTTGTTTCTTCAACCTCATTAAACTGAGTGTGTGAGTTTGATTATATAGTCTGTTTTTATTCAGACATTTTTGCAGATCAGATCAAATCACTTCTGAAGTACAGAGTGAACCAAAATGAAAAATGAAAGTACTTCTTCAAAAATGGGTTTTCTTCTCTGCCCATTTTGGGCTAGAATAATTGGTCACCCATCAATAAGTTTGTCAGTTTTCAAGAGCATTGCAGGACAATGCTGAGACGCTCTTCTTAGATGCAGTGTCCACAGGAATGTTAGGCCTTTTTGGCAGTCGAGGCATGTGAGCGCATTGCAGTTCTGCTTCTCCAATCATCTGTGGAGAGTTGTGGGAGCCTGGACAGCCATGGTGGGCAGGGTAATAAGCAGGATGAATGACTAAACAGTCTCCGCAGCTTCATTCAGCCGTCTAATTAGAGTCGACGGTGAGAGACTGCATTTTCTCAGGGAGCCATTGGGAGGACCATTAGTGATGCCCCCACAGTCATTGCCACTGAGCCCAGCAGCCCCCACAATTTCATCCACAAGACGTACCTCAGTTAGATCAGCCCTCTCACACTGGGTCCACACTTATCTGTGACTATCTCAATTCCCTAACCCGCAAGTGTTTCTAGACTTAACTAGCTAATTTGTTAATGCTGTTTTTTTTTCATGGCTTTAAAAGCATTGCCAGCTCTGACAGTAACTTTCATGGAAGCTAATTCATTTTCACTGATCATCCCTGTAATTAGTCATGGTGATTGGTCGTTGTTGAATGAAATGTGAACTACATCTCCATCCACTACCAACCCCTCTGTAGACTAGATGTCTAATTTGGGAGATGCCTTCAGGGGACAATATTACTCTGAAGCTTATGCAAATCAACACATTACAGCATGCAGAGTTTCTGTTGCCAAAAACAGGTGTACAGGTGTTTGTGATTTATTAAATGTAGCCAAAGATTTAATCCCTGCAGCTTATCTTTTAATTAAATTCTAGCTCACTTAATGAATTGGCATTTGATTTGATTAAGCGCGGAGCAGCTGTGGCTCCCAGTTTCACCACTTCAGGAAAACCACAGATTGGCATTGCCAGCACATAAAACCTGTGTCTCAAAAATCCTCCTGTCAGACATGGAAAGATAAATAGCTACATAATGGGCACAACTGAGCCAGATATGATTTGTTTCCATTACTCCAGACTGACTGCATCTTTATTAACACTGGCAGACAGTAACAGTAAATGGGTAGGAAATTGAGAGCTGGTTACGGGACTACCATAGAGGAAAATGTTTTGTTCAATGAGAGCCTTGTTTGGCCCAAAGGGGTTGTTTAAATGAGAACATTTGCAAATAATGCACCTTCAGTCAAGGAGCTGTACAGTACTGGTGCTATTACACATAAACCAGGTTTGCATTTAATCTCAGTGAAACACTTTTTGGACAGTGGTGGAATGTAACTATGTACATTTACTCAAGTACTGTACTTAAATACAAATTTGAGGTACTTGTACTTTACTTGAGTCTTTTCTTTTTGTGCCACTTTCTACTTCTACTGCGCTACATTTCAGAGAGAAATATTGTACTTTTTACTCCACTACATTCATCTGACAGCTTTAGCTACTTTACAGATTAAGATGTTCTTTTTTCACACAAAACACAAGTAGTTTATAAAATACGATGTTTTATCATAAATTAAACCACCCTACAGTACATACAAGTACAGCTGAAACGATCAGTTGGTGAATCGATTAGACGATGGACAGAAAATGAATTGGCAAGAGGCCATTTTTCTAAATTGAGTACTTTTATTTTTAATACTTTAAGTACATTTTCCTGATGATACTTACATACTTTTACTTAAGTAACATTTTCAATGCAGGACTTTTACTTGTAGCAGAGTATTTTTACAGTGTGATATTAGTATTTTTACTTTTACTACTTTTACTTTTTTCTTTTCTATACGTTTAGCCTGTATCCGAGGAGTTCCAAAATGGTGAGGGCTTTGGGTATATCGTTGCATTTCGTGCCAACGGAACCAGAGGCTGGAAGGAGAAGATGGTGACTTCAGCGGACTCTACTACGTATAAATACAGAGACGAGACCTTCCCTCCTCTTACCCCGTTTGAAGTGAAGGTGGGAGTGTACAACAATAAGGGGGATGGGCCGTTCAGCAAAGTTGTCATCATCCACTCTGCGGAGGGTGGTGAGTTCATATCTGTGGTTGCGTTGATTTTGTAAGTACAGAGGAAATGTTTTTCCGCATTTTATGATTGTCACCATTTTGACTTGTTTCACAGAGCCGAGGGATGCACCGTCTGATGTGAAAGTGTACAGCATTTCTTCATCAGAAATTAGGGTCACTTGGAAACCGCCCAATCCTGGCCCCGGAAGACCAAGAGGCTATGAGGTGCTTGGGAATTGTGTGCTTGTGTGCACACCAAAGCTGCAATGATTAATTGATTAATCAATTAGTTTTCAACTAATAAATTAATCGCCAACTATTTTGATAACAGATTTGTCTTTTTTATGAAAAAAAAGTAAAAAATTCTCTCATTCCATGTTGTTAAATGTGAATATGTTCTAGTTTCTTTTCGCCTCTGTGACAGTAAACTGAATATCTTTGAGCTGTGGACAAAACGACATTTGAGGATGTCATCTTGGGCTTTGGGAAACACTGATCCACATTTTTCACCATTTGTTTGGCATTTTATAAACCAAACAACTAATCCATTAATAATAAGAGAAACTAATCGACTGAAAATAATCCTTCGTTGCAGCCCTAGTGCACACATGTACATTTACATACAGTATCTGACATGTTGCACAAGCGTGTGTACTGTGTTCTTTCTGTGCAGTTAGAGTCATTAATTTGTGTTAACAGGTCAGCTACTGGAAAGACATGGAGCAGGAAGAGTTGGGGAAAAAACAAAGAACTGTGAAAAACGAAACGTCAATGGTGTTGACAGGACTAGAGGGCAACAGTCTGTATCTCATCAGTGTAAAAGGCTTCAACAGCATCGGCCAGGGTCCTGCCACTGCTGCTGTCACAGTCAACACCAGGAAGGCCCGTGAGTACAGCACTGACTCTGATCATGTAATACTATATATGGAATACAGGCTACCTGTTAAGTTCCTTCTATATTCCCTTGTAAAACGGGTAGTAATTTACCTAGTTGGTTAAAACTTTGTTTAAAAGTCTGTTTGAATTTGCACCCAGTGTTGCGTTCTCTTTTCAGCTCCCGCTAAGCCGCCAACCAACCTCATGTGGATTCAAGAGGGCAACAATGTGTCTTTAAACTGGGACCCAGTGAAGGCTACAGACAATGAATCGGATGTCATTGGGTACATGGTAATGATCAATCTCTAAAGTCACGTTTCTTCAATTTCACGACTTTAAGACACGTAAAAACATTCATGCAAAGACTATAGATTTGCTAATTGAGAGGAGCCACTAGTTCCAGAAGTATTTTTGTACCACTTTAAATTGAAACACAGGATTCTCCTTTTAATAATGCTTTAGGTTTTTGTTTAGTTTTAGTTACTATTTTGTTTCTGAGAAGTCATGCTTTTGCTGTCAAATTTGGTATGACAACAAGCTCTAAATGCTACAGCAGCCACAGTTTTCAGCGTAGTAGAGTAGCAAATCAGATCTGTAGCCATTTCAGAACCTTTCATCATCACAGCTGGAAACAAAATATCACACAAAGGTTTATGAAGGTGTCTAACATTGATCCAGAATCCATAAAGTGAACAAATATAAACTGTTGAATATATTATAAGGCTACTCTGAAGTATAAACCTTAGCTTCGGCCAGCTATCGCTTATCAGCATACAACAACATTTTTAACTGAAATGCCCTTTGTAATCATAGGTGAGTCGTCTCTACTAACATTAGCATGCACATAGTCTTGTAACTTTGACTTTGTGTTTAAAGCCCAGATATTTAGTTGCTCATCTCACCTAACATTGTCTTTGCAGAAAATAAACCTGGACACCAGAAATAACTCCTCCCATTTAGCTACTCTATTACTGTTTAAAGTGCCCATATTATGAAAAAATCACTTTTCTGGGATTTGGGGTGTTATTTTGTGTATCTGGTGCTTCCACAAGCATACAAACTTTGAAAAAAAAAACATCCATGCTGTTTTGAGTGAGATACTGTTTCTGAATGTGTCCTGCCTTCAGTCTCTGGGTGAGCTGTTCAAAATCTGCACAGCCTTTTACGTCACTAGCTGAAACGAGCTGGCTAACCACAACCGTTAGCATGCTAGCGCTAGCGTTCTCAATGGCAAAGCACTGCTACAACACACATAAGTTCACCATAATCTACAAAAGAACTACTTCCATGTGCGCCCTCGTTTAGAAGAAGTCTCCCGGCTAATCCTGCCTAGAACCAGTGTTGGTCAAGTTACTTGGAAATAGTAATTAGTTACTGATTACTTCTCCAAGAAAGTAATCCAGTTACTTCTTTACTTATTTTCAAAAGTAATTAGTTACTTTACTAGTTACTTTACTACTCGTTACTTTTCAAAAACATGATGCACGACTTGTGAACTGTTACACCCATAAAACATTTGTTATTCACCATCCAGATGTCAGCAGTGGTGGAAACAAAGTCTACATCTCTGAGTGCAGCCTTCAAATTAGCGTCCATTATGTCGTATTCTCTCTCAAGGTTTCCGGCACTAAGTCCTGTCGCTTTTAAGTCTATTTCCACCTGTTTAACAGGAGGGGGGGGGGGGGGGGGGGCGGGGTTCGCCCGGTGGAATTGGATGTAGCCCCAGCAGTCATGTCAGTTGGGGGTTCAGGGTTTCTTTCAGAGAGTTTCACATTCCTGTGCCGGCTTGCTAGGTGCTTGCTCAGATTTGAGGTGGAATCTTTCGCTGTAGATAAAGGTTTTCTTCCCACGCAGAGTGTACAGCGGACGCTGATGTTTTTGTCACGTTTAACCGAGTCAAAGTAATGTCGGTACTTCCAAGCCTTAAACGCTGCATGATCCTGCTCTCTCCCGCGCTCCATGTTGTCTCTTGTTCAAACTACACATGTCGGTGTTTACACTGACGTCGCGGCGCTCATACGTCATCATCACTCACGAGACAGTCCACGAAACAAAATCACGGTTAAGTAACGCAGTAACGCAGCCTGCTTACGGGGAAGTAACAGTAATCTAATTACTGTTTTTGCAATTACAACCCCAAATCAGAAAAAGTTGGGACAGTATGGAAAACACAAATAAAAAAAGAAAGTAGTGATTTCTAAATGTACTTTGACTTGTATTTCATTGCAGACAATACAACAGCACATCATTTAATGTGTTCTTCATGATGTTTATTGTTTTCTTTTCAAAAAAACAAAATTCCCATTTTGGTTCTTGCAACACATTTAAAAAAAAGTTGGAACAGTAAAGCATTTACCACTTTGTAATGTTGCCATTCCTTTTCACAACACTTAAAAGACGTTTAGGGACTGAAGACACCAAGTGATGAAGTGTTTCAGGTGTAATTTTGTCCCATTCTTGCTGCAAACAAGTCTTAAGGTGAGCAACAGTATGGGGTCTTCGTTGTTGCATTTTGCGCTTCAAAATGCGCCACACATTCTCTATTGGAGACAGGTCGGGACTGCAGGCAGGCCAGTCAAGTACCCGTATCCTCTTCCTCCACAGCCAGGACTTTGTAATGTGTGCAGAATGTCGTTTTGCATTATCTTGTTGAAATATGCATGGACGTCCCTGGAAAAGATGTCTTCTTGAAGGCAGCATATTGTGCTCCAAAATCTCTATGTACTTTTCAGCATTAATGGTGCCATCACAGAAGTGCAAGTTACCTTTGCCAAGGGCACTGACACAACCCCATACCATGACAGACCCTGGCTTTTGGACTTGTTGCTGGTAACAGTCTGGATGATCCTTTTCTTCTTTGGTCCGGAGCACACGGCGTCCATTTCTCCCAAAAAATACCTGAAATACTGATTCATCTGACCACAGTACACGTTTCCACTGTGTGATGGTCGATCCCAGATGCCTCCGAGCCCAGAGAAGTCGACAGCGCTTCTGGACACTGTTAACATAGGGCTTCCTTTTGGCACAGTACAGTTTTAACTGGCATTTGTGGATGTAACTATGTATTGTGGTACTTGACAAAGGTTTGCCAAAGTAGTCCTGAGCCCATGTGGTGATATCACTTATAGATGAATGATGATTCTTGATGCAGTGCCGCCTGAGGGATCGGAGATCACGGTTGTTCAGCTTAGGCTTGCGCCCTTGTCCTTTACGCACTGAAATTCCTCCTTATTCCTTGAATCTTTTAATTATGCTATGCACTGTTGAAGGTGAAATAAGCAAATGTCTTCCTATCTTTCTTTGAGGAACATTGTTTTTAAACATTTCAATAATTTTCTCACATATATTTCATAATTAGAATCACCTGTTGACATCACCTGTTTCAAATCACATAATTATTTAACCAATTTACCTGATTACTAGCCCTAAATTGCTCCTGTCCCAACCTTTTTTGGAATGTGTTGCAGGTCTGAATGACAGGAAAGGATGTATATTTACAAATGAAATTAAGTTGACCAGACAAAACATGAAATATTTTGTGTTCACATTGTCTGCAATGAAATACAAGTCAAAGTACATTTAGAAATCACTACTTTCTTTTTTATTTGTGTTTTTCATACTGTCCCAACTTTTTCTGATTTGGGGTTGTATAATCCCTTACTTTACTCAATACTAAAAACTAATCGGATTACAGTAACACGTTACTTCTAACGCGTTACTGCCCATCAGTGCTTGTAACTGACCAAAGTTGGAGAAACAACCTTTCTTTTACTGTCTATGGAGCTAACTGACATGATCTACCATCTGAGCTACTGAGCATGTGCGAGTGGAATCAAAGATAGTACAGAAGAAAAGATGCCTCACTGCAGCTAAAACAGAGACCTGAACACAAGGTGTAAAGAGGAGCTGCAGCAATGTGCAGTGTAACAAAAATATGTTTTTTGAAAATTAAACCATGTAAACCTATTCTGGTACAACCTTAAAATACAATTATGAACCTGAAAATGAGCATAATATGGCATCTTTAAAGTACTCATATTATGCTGTTTGGGTCGGCCCCTCTTATAAAGCTTTCTCTTCTTTTTTTTTTATTTATTCTTGCAATATCAATTTATATTATTTTTTCGTCCAATATAACTTAAACCAAGATGTCTTACCTTCACTGATCCAAAATAAATTTAGTTTTGAGGTCCAAATGTGAGAATTTTGAAAAAACAGGAATTCTCTTCCCTTTACATTTTGGTGCACCATTTTGGATCAGGAGATAAGAGTCCGGGTGTGAAGTCTGGCCAAAAAGTTCTGGCTTCAGTTTTCGGCTTCCTGGTTCCTGGTCTTTACCACACGTCGGGTCTCACCATGTAGAAAAGGGTGCGTCCAATTTTACCCCTGCTCAAGAGTCCAGAGTCTTTTGACCCCTTCGGTCACTTCTCAAGCTTTACCCTTTTTGTGTTTGTTTAAATGGCAGACCAGGAAATGAATAGTCAGGATTCGTTCAGTTAAACTATAATATATCTTTAGTAAAATGATATTGCAAGCAGACAACATATGCATATGGATCAGTAGCTCTTTCAAGACTTCTCTCACCCTCGTCACCAACAAAGTCTCTCCGGGTCTGACCCCGGACCTCGCCTTTCCCTATCGTTTTATTCATCTTCGGGTTCCTCCTTCCGTCATCGCGTCTGGGCCGCCAATCGTTTGGATATCACTCAGACTTTCTGTCTCTGAAAGGACAGTGAAGCTGCGCGCTAGCCTTGGGATGGTTTTCATTCTCTTCTCCCCTCTGGTCTCTAAACATTAGGTGCATTCTGTTCCAAATGTTTATCAAGTGTTTATCAGGAGCACTTTTGCTCCAGTAAATCTGAACACGTCTTATCTTACACCAGCCAGAGAGAAAGAGACAGTGAGGCGATCCCAGCTACAGGAAATTATTATTCTTAATACCAAATAATTCTTACAATCTCCAACAGAAAACACTGTTCACCAACTGTTCCAAACAGCTCTGTTGTAGTCCAGCCTTTACTTCAGAGACAAACGTGGTCACTTTGGAACACACGTTATAATGCTTGCCTAGCTGCTAGTGGGGCACGCCCTCATACTCTGCTTCTGACTGGCTAGTAGTCCTTACCTACTGTCAGGACACGCCCTCATACTCTGCTTCTGATTAGCTAGTAGTCCTTACCTAGCTACTGCGCATGTGCGACTCCCAACAAAGATTGAACAGAAGTGAGATGCTTCACTCTATAGCTAAAACAGAGAGCTCAACACACAGGGTGAAAAGAGGAGCTGCAGCAATGTGCAGTACAACAAAAATATGCTTTTTTGAAAATTAAACCATGTAAAGCTATTCTGGTACAACCTCTAAATACAATTATGAACCTGAAAATGAGCATAATACACTTTAAGAAAAAACAAGTATGTACGGAAGAGGATTAGGGCCCAAAAAAATTATTGAGTTCTGAGTTTAAAGTATGAATTCTGAGATTAAAGTCAGAATTCTGACTTAATTCTGAAAAAAAAATCTAAATTCTGAGAAAAAAGGCAGAACATTCTGATTTCTTTTTCACATGTGGCCCTAATCCTCTTCCATAATTATGAACTGTAATACATGTAAACCTAAAGTGGCTAAGTGCACATGTCCTTCAGGTGTTGCTCAAACAGGAGGGCAGAGGCCACAACCAGGTGACCAGAACCATCAACCCTTCCACCATGCTCTCACTGCCAGAGGGAGGCACCTACATCATCGAGGTGCGCGCCCTCAGCGAAGGAGGAGAGGGAGCGCTCAGCTCCCAGGTCCGAGTGGTCACCTCCTCCGGTAAGCTTGAGGCTGGACAGTATCGTCCCCTCTCAGCCACACCCGTTATTACATGACCTCTGAAAAACAATCTTTATGCACAGGCTGTCTTCTCTTTGTAGCAATCTTATGTTCTGCCCTTAATTGAGTCACCGCAGCTGTTGTGTGAGCCAAGTTTTCTTTGGCTAATACTGTTTTAATTACATCGCCCACACAAACCTTCCTACTCTTACACAGCTAATTAACTTCAAAGCAACTGGACGAACAGATAGTTTCCCCTTCTGTGTGTGACATTACCAGCCAGCTTTTTAGGGCAATGGATTGCTGTTTTCTTCCTTCCTTGTCTCCGTTTTCCTTCACTGTCCTTTTTTCTTGAGCAAAAACAAAATAAGGACTATTTTGTCTCAGCTCCAAACACATTAAGACCAATTCATTCAAAAGATCAATGGCGTTATTAAGCATTAAAAATTAATACAGTTTCGCCATTTGTTAAGCAGCTTTCTTCTCATCAGTATGGATGCTGTGTCTCAAATTGTGCACCTCTGTTCTTACACTTGCTATTTTGAGGAGGGATCGAGCGATACTGGTTTTTCAAGGCCGATGCCGATACCGATTATTAGTAGTTAATGATAACCGATATTTGGAACCGATATGCATTTACAGTGAAAATGACATTTTGGAATGTTACAAACTCCAACACAAAAGTTTGTTTAAATGCTTTAAGCAAAGATTTAATAAATTAGAAACTTTGAACATAATACCCATTAACAGTCAGATAGTGTTGTGGGCGGGACATTAAGTCAGACTCAGTGGTGAGTGAAACTGAAGCAGAGGGACAAACAAAGTAGCGGACCTTTTAATTAATTTACTTTATCGGTTATCGGGCAAATAAAACGCTGATACAGATAATCTGCAAACTGCCAAAGAAAAGGCCTGATAATAGGCCGGGATGCTGCACTCAAAGCGGCCAAAATGTTGAGTGTGGATCGCTGGACACTACTCGCCACTCAGCGATTGCCATCTTTGCTACGGAGCAGACGCCACGGGACCACCAGTGTATTTTCAAACAGCAAGGGAGCTGCAGCGGTTACTATTGAAATGGCAAAAACGGAACTATACAAATGTAATATATACATGTGTTTTTTTTCAATAAGTACCACTTTACTGCGGCCAGAGAGAAAACAAGCCAGTATATATTTTGGCGGGCGACAATTACAGGCGGCGGTAATGCTCCGCTCAGCTGCAATTTACCATTAAAGGTATAGTAATATGGCGTTATATATGTGCATCATTCCTGAGCGAGTAAGTGTATGTTTTGAGCACAGAGAATTACATTTTGCAAGCCCATTACATTACATTTTGAACAGAAATTAACACTCGCAAAAAATAATAATAAGCAATCTTTGCGCAACATTGCTTACTGCACCTTTAAACAGACAAAGAAGTTCCAGTCAGGGCGCCCAGATAGCTCAGTTGGTAGAGCGGGCACCCATATGTAGAGGTTTACTCCTCGACGCAGCGGGCCCGGGTTTGACTCCGACATGCGACCCTTTGCTGCATATCATTCCCCCCTCTCTCCCCCCTTTTATTTCTTCAGCTGTCCTGTCAATAAAGGCCTAAAAATGCCCAAAAAATAATAATAATAAAAAAAAAAAAAGAAGTTCCGGTAATTTCCGGTAATTTCCGGTCATTGATTTGAGAAACACTACCCCGTCCAAATGTATGCACTACACAAGTGAGTACACATTGTACACAGTGTACTACATGTAAGTGTACTAAACAGAAGTATTCAAAGAAATTAGACACACTGAAACTCTAACCCCTTCCTTTCTCTCAGGTGTTCGAGCAAAAAGCAACCAGTGCTCAGTGCACTGCCTGCCACAGAGCCTAACATGGACAGCACTGCTCCTGGTTCTTCTGGTGCCTTCAGCTTCCTGGTGACGCCACTGTGCCATCCTCATTTCCATGGAGGGAGCCACCAGTCTTTCGCTCCCTTATTCCCTCTGACTGCCTGCCTGCTTTGGCCTTCCCCATCCCAAAGGGGCCCGAGGCCTGCCAAAGGGGGGTTGAGTCTGCCAGTTATCATGCGGCTCTTCAGAGTTCATCCTTCCCTGTTTCGTTTGAGGCCCTGGACATTTGATTTACACAGTTCTTTCCAACATCCCGGTAGTGTTGTACTGTAGTGTACATTGTGTGGAAAGATTTTGTTTCATCATTTAATCACGTGTTCCTCTCATTGAGTGGCATCTAACCACTTCCAGACGGCTTCTACAGCTCTGGGGCTCCACAGAGCATGAACAATTCCTTGAAAGCTGCTGTGGTAGTAATACAGGGATCAGCCGGCCTGTTTCTTTTCATTACTTATCTGCATCAATTTACCCCTTGGCTGCCTAACAAGCAATGCAGCAGAAGCTCAGTAGAGATAAGTGCATTGTTTTCTTATTCACACATTGAGGAGAAAAAAAGTTTTTTTATGGAACCAAGAATCTTACTATTTCCAGACTTGCTTTTTGTACATTGTGTTACCTTTAGAGAAAAACACAGTGGTGTGTGTCAGCTATGTCAAACTCTCTCTCTGTTTTTTGGTAGTGATTAAGCAATGCTTGGTGATACAGTTTGTTGACTGTTGGATGTATGGAGATAGGAAACAGGTTCTTACCTGTAGCGCCCGAACACATCAATAGACGAAGACAACTCTTTGTGTCAGTACAAATAAATGTGATGTATATTTTTTAAATGGTTGTTGTTTGTACTTTCTAACATTTAGAAAAGTGAGATTTTTGACAACACTAACAAATAGTAATTATTTTCATTATTTATCGGTCTGCTGATTATTTTATAATGAACCGAGTCATCATTTTGTCAATACAATTTCTTCTCAAATCTTCAGATGGCTTGCTTTGTCTAACCCTAACCCTGACCAATAGTCCAGAATCCAACAATAATCAATTTACATTCAAATAAAACAAAGAAAGCATTACATTTTCCACATTTGAGAAGGAGACAATGTTTGGTATGTTTGCTTTAATTTGGAGTAATCTTATAGCCTTAATTAATAAAAGAGTGTTAATCATTGGTTTTTAGGGGTGTCACGATTCTCCAAATCCTCGATTTGATTACATTTTCGATTCTGAAATCACGATTCGATTCAATTCTCGATTTTTACTTCTTGTTTTTAAAGCACAGGTTGTTATGCCATTTTTAGACTAGACTTGTATGTAATATAATATCTGAACTTTGTGTACCACATTACATTGTCAAATTCAACCATAACCGTGCCTTATCCTAGTGCCTTCCAGGCAGGCCTACCTGGAAGGCACTAGGATAAGGCACGGTTATGGTTGAAGACAACGGTCGCAGCGCTGCCTTGAAGGCTAAGTTGAGGGTTTAAAACACCATCGAGCCAGCACAGCAGCTGAGGAGACCGATAGCAAGCAAGGGGGCAGGCTTCTCTCCTCAGAGCGAAGCCGCGATGGCGGCATTTTATGCTAACCCTATCCATCACCCCCGTTAGCATCCCATTGACTGCCATTCATTTTGGCGTCACTTTGACAGCCAATAACTTTACATCTGAAGCGTTTAAAGACTTCATTTGTCCAGCGTTTATTTCTAAAGAAACACGACAATGTATGAAAGGCTCCATTACCTTGTACCTCACGTTATGGCTCCGTAGCAGACGTTTTTATAAAAATAGGCTAACGGTTGGGTCATAACCATGCGACTTACTGTCGCATAGTACAGGAATTACCGTATAGTACAGGAGAAGCTCGCAGGCAGTTTCGACGTACATTAGCTGTTTAGTTTAATTACTAATGTTAACTATCATTTTAGTTAGCAATAATTAGCCTGTGCCTATGTTATCTCCTTACATATACCTATGCTCTCCGTCTCTGCAAGATTGGGAATGATTGAGATTTCTTTTGGCACAGCTACCAGAAGACTTACAACGTTCAGACACGTTGCTCACGTCACATCTACGGCGGGAAGCTCAGTTTGCAGCTGCGCAGTAATGCTCAGTAACGCTCAACCATCACCGGAAAAGTGCTTCTAATAGACTTCACTTGTCTCCGTCAAAAACAGCAGAGTCACTAGGCTAATGTGCAATGGTAAACACACAGAATATGGTACACGCACATGAACTTGCAAACTGTGGCTTTTTTGACGACAACGCGAACGTTGTCAACATGAAATCCAAAATACTTCCACACTTTCACACACTTCAGTGAAAGAGAAGGGGGCTCAAGTTATGTCAATGTGTCTCCAGCATCTGCAGTTGCCATGCTATCTTTTGACTGGCTCTAGCTAAGTTAAACGTGATTCATGCTTGACACTTTGGAAGTGGCGAGTGCCGTCGTGACGTCAAAATGACGTAATTTCCAATTTTCAGCGCGCGAGCAGAGTCCACACACCAGTCTATTTTTTTCAGCGGCGCGCAACAAACCAGAAACAGAAAGCCTGAACGAGCTCCTGTGAAACCGGATGCCAGGACTCGCCGACTGACTGCAAGTCTCTCTTGTAAACTTACTGGGTTAAGATGAGTTCTTTTATGGTGAATGAAAGGCTTGATCCCACCAAGTAGCTCATTGAATCAAATAGAAGTATTAACGGCACTGTTGATGTTGACGTTTATCTTTTTCTTCTTCTTCTAGTCCTTAGAAAGAAAAACATCGGTAGCCTTTGCTCCTTAGCGCCACCGCTGTTCAGGAGAAGACTGCAACTAGTGTCGCGACCACCACGCACCGGTATAAATACTCACGGCAATCCCATGACGTCACATTTGGATGCGCCAGCTTGGCTGCAGCTACTGTAAAACGGCCTTTAGGGGAGGTTGACTGACTCGCAGCCAAAGACAGTATATAAAATGGACCCAGTGACTCTGCTGTTTTTGACAGAGACAAGTGAAGTCTATTAGAAGCACTTTTCCGGTGATGGTTGAGTGTTACTGCGCAGCTGCAAACTTAGCTTCCCGCCGTAGATGTGACGTGACCAACGTGTCTGAACATTGTAAGTCTACTGGTAGCTGTGCAAGAGAAATCTCAATCATTCCCAATCTTGCAGAGACAGAGAGCGTAGGTATATGTAAGGAGATAACATAGGCACAGGCTAATTATTGCTAACTAAAATGCTAGTTAACATTAGCAATTCAACTAAACAGCTAATGTAAGCCGAAACTGCCTGCGAGCTTCTCCTGTACTATACGGTAATTCCTCTACTATGCGACAGTAAGTCGCGTGGTTATGACACAATCGTTAGCCTATTTTTATAAAAACGTCTGCTACGGAGCCATAACGTGAGGTACAAGGTAATGGAGCCTTTTATACATTGTCGTGTTTCTTTAGAAATAAACGACGGACAAATAAAGTCTTTAAACGCTTCAGATGTAAAGTTATTGGCTGTCAAAGTGACGCCAAAATGAATGGCAGTCAATGGAATGCTAACGGGGGGTGATGGATAGGGTTCGCATAAAATGGCGCCATTGCGGCTTCGCTCTGAGGAGAGAAGCCTGCCCCCTTGCTCGCAGCACTTCAACACGTGTGTTTTTTCCGCTCGACAAGCCGACCGGACATGACATGGGGGCGTGGCAGTATCGACGATTCCATTTTTTTATTTGATATTCAAGATTGTGACTTAATTTCGATAAATTGCGATTTAAAATTGGAATCGTGACACCCTTATTGTTTTTTATGTAATTTTTAGTCCTGGTGTTTATTTTTATTCTTGGTTTTATTTATTTATTTTAACATGTATTGTTTCATTGTTCTTTTTAGTCTTGCTTATTTTTTGTAGTTCATTTGTGTCTTCTTTTTAGTTTTCATCTGAGTTTAAATTTGGCTCTGTGAAGCATTTTGAGCTGCATGCTTGCAGGAAAACTGCTATATGAATAAAAGTGAGTTGAGTTGATAAATAGCATAACGATTATTGGATAATGAAAATTGTTCAACTAATTGTCAAATCAACTTCAGCATCTAAAAACTATCCAAATTCACCATGACACTTTGGTCCTATATGTCATCTGTAATAGTTTGTCGCTGGTCTATCAGACAGTTGTGCCCTTTGAGAAGCCTTTCCCAAGTGTTATGTAAAGTGTGAGTTGATTGAATTCCACACACGTGGCATCAGAGGCCACGAAACTTTCTGTGATAAAAGAAGCACTGCAGAGCCAAAGAGGGCAGTATCAAGAGTATCGCTCTCTCTCCTCTCAGGCTCCTCTCTCGCCTCGGCTGCAGTAAAAGCTTATCTTTCACTGGGCACAAATCCAAATGAATTTGCCTCAAGTGTAATTAATGTTGGAGTTGGAATGGAGATCCGTAGTCCTAAACCCTGCTTGCTTGAGCAGACCTTCTGCTTGCTCTGCCTCCAGCTCCCTGGACTCTCCATCACAGTCAGGCTAACCTGGCTCCCTCACTCAGGTTCAGACAAGGCTACTAGCTCAACCACAAGAGATAGGACCATACAGCCAAACAGAGGACAAACACTGCTCCGAGCTGTATATCCCATGGATACTCCTCTTCTTTCAGACCTCTCTGTTTTGGTTACATTCCGAGGGGGAGGATGGTGAGGTCGCTCTACTCTTTCTAACTTGTACATCATTTCCGTCTGTAGTGCAAAGCATTAAGCTGTTTAATGTGGATGGAGGGGTTTTGCTGTGCTTTTAGCCTGTTCAATGATGCCGGCTCAAACACATACCTCCACACAAGTGCTAATGTACCGACCTTTAATTATTCATGCAGCACCTGTCTGTGTTGGTGCATCTGATTTATGATAATGGATTATGTATCCTGCAAGGGGACCCATTTGCTTCAGAGAGCCAGAAGGTATAGTGTCAGCAACTAAAACATGAACTCCCCCTAGGTTAATGTGTGTGTGTGTGTGTGTGTGTGTGTGTGTGTGTGTGTGTGTGTGTGTGTGTGTGTGTGTGTGTGTGTGTGTGTGTGTGTGTGTGTGTGTGTGTGTGTGTGAGAGAGAGAGAGAGAGAGAAAGAGGTTTAAGGGCTGGTGTATTCTGCTGGAGAGCAACAAAAAGTCAGTTTTACAGTTTAGATTACCCAACATGCAATTTCAAGGAAGTTGTACAATAAAAAATATATCAAGCTCTGGTTTATGAAGCTGAGTCACTACTACACTTTTGAATGCCTTCAATATGGTAAGGTGGTCCTATTTACTGTCAGTATATGCTTTAAATGAATCTAATGTTTGAATACTTTGTGTTTTTAAAGGGGAAATAGTCACATCCGCAGGGGCGGAGCCAGATGTTGTAAACATTTGGGGCTGAGCCCAAACCTAAAGGTTGTCTTGGAGCATGCTCCATTTACGGCAGCTATATGCACTATTTTTCAAGCCATATCATAATCTGTACATCATTTGGGAAAAACATGATAGTTGCCAAGGGAAATAATCATCCTGTAGAGCCTACATCCTGTTTAGTATCTAACTGTTCTCCAACTGTCTTCATCATTCTGAAACCAGAACACAACCAATCCTGACACCTCAAAAGAGGCAAATTGTCTGATTATACTACCTTTAAGTTACATAGCATAGGTAGGGCTGGAATTTGGTGGAAACAGCATTACTGATCTTGAAACCTATTTTTAGGCGATATTTCCCCAGTAATAGAACTTTTGCTTCATTAATTTGCCGCTGAGGGAAAATGACACAAAGTTGAAGTTATTTAAAAAACCTAAAAGATTTGGGGCTTTTGAGAAAACATTCTGGCCTGAAGCCTCAGCTCTCTCCGCTCTTTCCTCCTAATTTTTAAACCCAAACCTTATACACCAAAAGAAACCTTCAAATACTGTATGATATCCCAGAAAGTATCAGTTGATACTACCTTTGTCTTCATTCATCCACAAATGTCCTTTAGCCTTCTAAAAGTATTAAATTGTCTCTGTGGCATTGTTGTTGAGGGATTGGCTCCGTGATTGAGATCTGAGCTGTGACTTTGCTTTTCAGACGGGTCACAGTTTAATACTCATCCTGAAATTGCCAGAAGAGTAGGGCCCTCCAACAGACGCTGCTGCTACAGTAAGAGGTAAACTGTAATATCATACGGTAAGAGAGACACCTGTGATTTTCTCTCTTGCATTTGATATTTCTGTTTGCACAAGAACTGAGTTGTATTTACCAAAACTGTTACATCACACATTTTTGGAATACAGTTGTGACATAGTTCAATAGCTGATACTTTAAATGACACTAAAGTGGTAAAATGCAATGTGAGATATATATATATTTTTGCGATTGTGAAGTTGAATCAAGGCAGGAGCCAGCGATTTGTCAAATTATTACCAAATAAGGAAGCCGGGATTAAACTGACAAAATGTTTGCAAATGGTGCGATAATGCTGTATGTGCGTGCGTGCGTGCGTGCGTGCGTGCGTGCGTGCGTGCGTGCGTGTGTGTTTTTAAGTTCTTAGGAATTGTCTTTTTCAGGACCACTCACAGAAAAAAAACATAATTGTGGTTTCACACAAATTCAATGTCTGCATTTTGTCTCAATACGCTTTAATTAACTGTTCCTTAATTCATAATTGTCTACCAATGTATGTCTGGTTAATAGTTTTATAGTATAATTAAAAGCTTGTGTGTGATGTAAACCTGTGGTAATGAAACATTCTCCAGCTAAGATCATTGTCTGAGTTATTTCCTCTATCTGCAGTGCTACAAGACATTCTGGGTTTTTTGGTAGATAATGTAAAAATAGAACTGATAGGACATGTGATACAGCTAGCTAATTTGTGTTTGCTGTATGAGGTTCCTGTGATGTTTGGAGTTTTGGCCTGTTGGTCCCCGCCAGCAGTGGCAGGGATGACAGAGAATGAGAATTAGGGAAGAGTGCCATGTTCTGTTGAAGACTGTGAACAGAGGGATTAAAGGAGCAGCTTTGCGAAGAGAGTCAACATCCAGCATTGTATTGCTCCAGTCCAGTAATTATTAAAGTTATAATTGAAGTTGTCATTTGACCTCTAAATTCAGCTGCACTGTCAGGATCCACAGTGCACAATGTGTTGTTCTGTTGAGCTTTGCGGGACATAAAAGGATCATTCCTTCTGTTTTGTATTGTTTAAAGTCCCCTCATTGTACCATCCACAACGTATTCATCAGACTGTTATTCTCCCTTTTGGCTTCATTAGTTCCAAGACAACGATATCAGTTGCTTGGCTGGTCCAGCCAATACTTTGATTAGTTTGATTTATTTATTTATTTGACGGGGAGAGTGCATATGAATGAACATAGCTGTAAAGATGCCAGAATTAGCCAATAGGATAGTTTACATCTGTGGTCCAAAACCAGATTTACAGTTACAGTAGACTCCCTAAAAGTAAAAGAACAAAACAAGGAAAAGTTCAAATAGGACTCATGGTAAAACATTGATAAAGTCGACATGTTACCTTAAAAAATAATGTCAATGATAATACAGACTTTTAGTGTGTGGATTCCTTTAAAAAACTGTAAAGTGTCTTTGAGTGTTGTATATAAATAAAATACATTGCTATTATTATTATTATTATTATTATTATAAAATGACATAACAACATTGCAACAGGCTGGCTGTAGCCAAAAAAATCATGAAGTACGTGAAGTAATAAATAGGACAACATTAAGCAGCATTGATAGAAGCATGCAGGCAGAACATGAAGCAAGAAACGCATACAGCACATGTGAAGCTTATGAATTACACTGAGAGTGCTGCACACGAAACAAAACCACAATGGACATCACATGCAAATACAGTCATTAGAAAAACACAAGACACATACGCAGACAGACTGACATTGACTAGATGGCAACAGAAGAAAGTTGTTCATCAATGAGCCACTGTTTTAATTGAGAACTTTATGACCACTAAATAAAGCTAATGTGGATATTCCTAATCCCAAATCCTAATGTTTTTTTTGTGAATTCCCTGCCTTTTTCTGTAGCACCACACACCAAGCAAAACATTGGAGTTTGTACAGAAATCTAATGAGATTGTTTGCGAGTAAAATGGTACATTGAAGCTCCCCAGAGGACGATCGCTTCTCATTTACGTCGCATATTTTGAATGTTTGTATTTATTTTGGGCTCTTTAAGAAAGTATGTTGTGGAACTGGTTTTACACATCTGTTGTTTCTTTGCAATACTAATAGATATATTTGAAAGAAAAGAAAGAACTGCATAATTGTATCTTGATAATGTGCTACTGTATAAACATATTTGCATGCAACAGAGCCAGGGACTTAAAACACAGTATCCATCAAGCATACAGCATTTCAAACTAAACATGCACTAGTTGCAAAACGTCATTATATTTTTTCCAGAACAAATGCTCTTGCCTGTGTGAGAGCAGATGGTGTACTGTACTATTAGAGGGAAACATCTTAAGAAACACCAGCTAATTCAATATACTGTGAACCCGCCCTCATAAGAAATTAAAAGTAAAAGTGCCCTGCTGCGTTGCCTCATTAGGGATGCACATTTAAGAGTAAATCTGAAAAGAAAAAAGTCAAATCTTGTTGATTAAACTTTCCAACCCTTTTAGATCAAGCCTTGTGTTATTCTACTCCCAGACTTTGCCAAATATAATGAAATGTAGTAATTGAATGCATTGTACAGCTCTATTTCCTCAAAGCTCTATTTCTATTGCTCTGACATAGTCTCGACCCAAAAGTGAATACTAAAAGCACTCAGAAAGCTTACAGTTATTGCAAGGTTGAGGACTACCAAAATGTTTGGCCCTTGCTGAACCACATGATGTCGAACTGCAAATATTTCCAAAATGGTGGGGTGTGGAATGCTGCTCAAAAAAAGAAAAAAAGTCAACATTTCCACTGCATGTGTAAATCCTGTCAGGAAGTAAAAGTCACATGTGGTAATTTGTTTATACAGATCTTGGAATTGAGCCAAATCCCTGCAGATTGGTGAAGGTGGTGATTCTATTAGGAGATCCAAGCTACTTTTCTCCAGACCCATTGTGTGAGGAAATAGAATGGGATGGATTTGTAAATCTGAGGATAATCTAAGTGTGATGTATATACAGCAGGAGGAAGAGGGCTGCATAAGGAGATTTAAAGGCCGAGCAACAAAGCAGTAGGCTCAGTGCCGACCTCTGCCAAGAGTTTATAATCCCCACAGTTAACCAAATTTCACAGTCAGTATTGCACCATGTAGATAACCATAAAGGTATATGAAGGTTGACCAACATTTCACTCAATGGTGGCACGAGAGAAAGTCACAAAATTCCTGATGGAAGCATACATGTGCAAAAGAAATGTCTGCTTCAGTAGATACAAATTAACCTGTTGGTGGTGCTAGTCTATCAGACAACGTTGATTACGCAGACAGATGCAGGTGTTTAGTGTGCAGTAGTCTATATCCACGACCTTCTGGAAATTCTGCTGGATGTCCTTATTTTTGGCCAGATTTCTTTTACCTTCTGCTTCCTTTGTGTAATTTTAAACTCCGGTGGATTTCTGAGGACTCTGGTTAACTGCTCCTCAGATCTCTGCAGGATAAATCCAGACAGCTAGCTAGACTATCTGTCCAATCTGAGTTTGCGGGGCTCCGTGCAGTGCTTAGTGCAGCCCATGATGATTGTGATTGGTTTAAAGAAATGCCAATAAACATGTTTCTCTCCCATCCCGGATTGCTGTGGGGACTAGCCAGACCCTCCTTTGCAGTGCTGTGGAGGAAGGTCTGGCAAAGCGAGGCTATGTGTGCAGCAGTGAAGAGTAAATGCACATTTGTACAACACATTTAACACCACAGTTACAGTCAAATTCCATTCAACTACCATGATAACATGCTAGTATGTAATGTTTAGCTCGTTAGCTTGCCCACTTGTCACATACTAATGTCTTGCATATAAGCACTGTGGGGATCTGCCACTGTAAGGAACCTCTGGCTTTGGTTAAGACACACCCACTCTGTGTGCCTCAGTAGGCCTTATGAATAGTAGGCCTACTATTAGCCATCAGGCTAGCTTTACTAACCCCGACATTACCAAAGTCCACATGGTGTAGTCTTCACATCCTACAGAGCTGAATATCATGTCTTGCCAAACCATCAACAAATCAAACAGGGAAGGTCCAGCCTGTCCATCACATGGAGCTGGCTACTCTTCCAATACCAGGTAGCCTAACTGTAACCGCTCCAGTGATACACTGAATTTAATGAAGTTAGTTCATTAGTGGGAGGCAGGACTCTAATTTGTTTTTCTGTTAATCATTGCAAACTCTTGACTCCTGGGACAGAACTTTAATGCACCCAACTTTAGAAAAACTAAACTTGCATTTCTTATATGATATTGTTGTCTAGAAAAAATATGTTGCTGCTGAACTCACTATGCTCTGATGGTGTTTATAGTTTATATTTTCGACTCTGTTTGTTGGTATGTTTGTTGGTTTGTTTGTCTGTCAGCTGGATAACAGTAATAAATACTGACCCGACTTTCATGGAACTTGGTGGAAGAGTGTAGTATGGGCCAAGGAAGAACACATTTCATTTTGGAGAGGATCTGAATCACAGGAGTGACGCAGAGATAAAAAATTGGTTGACAGTATGCCACTAGTGGTACAGCGGCATGGACCGATCTCTGGAGTGGTATGTCCGTCAGTACATTGGCATGAACCAATCACCTGGTGGCTTATGCCACTCCGTACAGCACAGCAGCAGATGCCGATCCCCACTCTTGTTCCAACGGCACATACAGTTTCCTAACGGCAGTTGCTGCCTAAAAGTGCGCGGGCAGGGGGCACTGTTTTACCAAGCCACAAATATCACTAAAACTGGGCGAGTGCAGGATCAAGGAAACGGTCCCACGCAGGACTCTTAGCAGTGCCCTTCTAGTATGTTCATGGGTTTGCTCATCTCCATTGTAACATGTTAACATCAGTCAGAAGATACAGCTGGGGCTGATGGGAATTCAAGCATTAATTTTAGAGGTATGTTGTAATATAATTAAAAGTAACCTGTGGCATTGGACCTCTAGTAGCGCTATGGAGCTGTTGAAATGGGTCCCTGTTTTGTTTGTCAAAAAACGTAGTATACGTTCACACCGCAAGTCTTAATGTTTAATTAGGATTTTTTGCTCAGATCCGATTTTTTGTTTGGCTGTTCACATTACCTTTTAAAACGTGGCCTATATCAGATTCCACTGTGAACTGTGTGTGGTTTCAAACTGACCTGCATGCGCAAAAGAACAATAACAATGACATCAGACGCAGCACGCTGTTGCACTAAAGTTAGGGAGGTTAGGGAGGAAGTAAGCATTTTCGCTTTTATTTCAAAATGTTTGTGTAATGGCAGCCGTAGCATTAATCAGCAGGTGCTGAGGAGGAGAAGAATGAAGAGAAAGTCAAAAGAATTTGAGTCAAATTGGCTACTTTGGCCTTTTGCGGGGTTATGGCTGCAAATTCACTATAGAGGTCTGGTGTTTTTTTCAAAAACGGAGCGGTTACAGTATGATCCTTCTAGTTTTGATTGAACACTAATTAGGTCTAACACCTAACTCTCCCTCCATTGACTTGCTCCATCACTGTTCTCCATTTTGTAGGCCTGGTCAAGTTTAAAATTTTACTGTTAGTGTCTAGGGCTAACTCACGCTGGCGCATAATTGTGACAAATGATGCAGATTGACGTAAAAGTCGCATCAAATCCGCCTTGGTTGTTCACACTGCGGCCGCATTGAAAAAAAATCAGACCTGGGTCTGATTCAGGACCACATATGGAAGTGATCTAAATCTGATTTGAAAAAATCTGATCTGGGCAAGATTTGAGTGTTCACACTACTTCTGAAGAAGTCTGACCTGGTCACTTGACCCCCAAAAAATCTGATTTGGGCCACTTTTGCCTGCAGTCTGAACATAGCCTAGACTGGTTACAAGGAAACTCCATAGGGCACCTTAAAGTGCTGGACCACTGGAGGTGTTCAGCTGCTGGTGACCGTAAGTGAAGTCATGAAGATGCATCCCCTGGGGAGCATTAATATCTGTACCAAAGTGACAGACTCACCAGCATTGCCATCCTGAGACTCAGGCTAACATTGTTTTAAGATTAAGAGCGCAGTGACATTTAACTTTCCCCAAAAGAAGAGGCAACACATTTTTTCATTGAAGTTTTAAGTTCAAAGCTCAGATGTCACCTACGTTATTTCTTAAATGGTAAAGAAAGCTAACCTTTACATCTTTAATACAATGTGAGAAGGTTGAGCATATGTGAACAGAAACATAAGTAAATCAACAGACTGTCACATGCATTTTGACGTGTCACCAATCTGGGTGCCAGGGAATGCAGGGTGCCTGCAGATGGTCACATCTAATTGTCTAGGTTGTCTGGTGGAGTTACCTGTCTCAGAATAGAACGAAATGCTGCTGTTGCTGCTCTTCTGTTTTTAATGGTAACCATTTTCCTACTGAAAATAAGACTCACTGGCTCATTCTTTAATAGTGCACCTGTGATCTCGTACAGTTGGATATGTGGTGTAAGTTGACAGAACTACAAGCATTTCTCCGAGGTTTCCTATTGTCTACAAATTATACTGAATCAGTCCAGCTTCACCATTATCATTACATTATCTTGAGCATTTTCAGTTTGTTAAGATCTTAATAACAAGTGGGTCTGAAGGTAATGCCCAATGTTTTATTCATTGCTTTTAGATTCAGAGTCTCATCAGCACCCTAATGCACTGGCTTCTTCCCTGATTGAAGCGTCCTGACCTGTCGCTAAGACCTTGCTGCAGCCCCCACCCTCCACTCTCCATGGAGGAAGGAGAGAAAGGTAAATGCTGGGTTTATCCTCGGTCTGGAGCCTGGCTGTGCAAGGGAGCATCCAGTTCATTGCTTGGCCTTTTACAGCTTCATTGCCTACTTTACAGTAAAGCCAGGTGCAGCGAACCTTTCATGGGGCTGACATATTACCTGATTTAAAGATTCCCTGGGTGGCAGCAGGCCACAGTAAAACCTGGATCAGTTGAGGCAATCTGAGGGTTCCTTCAAAGTGAAACTAAGTAATAAAACAGTAAAGAGGCCACACTCTCCTCGTCTCCCTGCTCCTTTTAGCTGTTCTTCTCCAAACTTAAATTGGCTGGATTATCAGAAAGCCCCATATTTGCCCATTTCAGACTCTGCAGTAGAAGAGGTCTTTGAATTTCCATGACTGAAAGTTGAAGTACTTTCAAACACTGGCAACAAAGCAGTTGTGCTCTTATTTTAGCTTGACTGAAATGTGCCTGATTTTAAAACATCCCATATTGTAAAAAGTGAGTTTTACTCCTTTTTTTGATTATAAAGCAGGTTGAGGTGCGACATAAATACTGTGAAAGTATCAAATCGCTCCATCCACAGAGAAATGCACCCAGCCAGTATTCAGGAACTGTGCTTTCAAGCAAGACATCAGGACTTCCGTACGGTTGTAATGTCACAACTACCCTATATATAGGTAAAAAGTGCATGACAGTGCAGAGTTGCTGAGAGTGCAGATGTGGAAGACCCAGCAATGCTGACCAATCAGAGCAGACTGGGCTTTTCAAAGATAAAAGGTGAATATGTATAACAAGACAGACCGTATGAAAAAAAAACGTTTTACGGTAGAAAAAGTAGAAATCCAAAACACAACCCTAAAGCGGAAAAATGAGCATGATATGGGACTTTCAAATGAAATTTGCAATGTGCAAAGTAACAACAGCTGTGTCATTTCAATACTAACATTGTGACATTGAACCACCAAGTGTTTTTGTAAGGGTGTTGCTGATGGAGCATTTCAAATAATGTATTAAAACACTCTTTGTTTCACTATGCATAAAATCAAAATGTATTATCTGACAGCCTGCATGGAATGTATAGAGCATAAACCACTCATTAAATCTGATCTCCGTTAAAAAACAGGAGCAATAACAGCAGTGTCTATTCCCTCTATTCACAGCTATTTCAATTAGCTCCTAAGATTCCTAAGAGCAAGTATTTATTGTAAAAAGATGACTGAGCTTACATATGTTATTCTGAAGGTCTGTAGACGCTAACAAGAGGGAAACCATTACCATAAGAAGGATGAAAGAAAGGAGCATATGCATGTTCATCGAGTTCTACTGTATAGACCTTATAACAGGCAAAAAAATAGATAAAAGAACTCTACTTAGTTGAAAGCATTAGTGAACCCCTTCTCCATATGCTATTGTGTGAAACGTGCTATACACAGGTACATATTGAAAAATACATTGAAAGGCCAGTTATGAGATGTATTTTCACAGCTACATTGTGAAATATCCAAGCTGTGAATTATGTTGCTCATCCTCATTGATTGTGGTTTAATTTTACAGCAGAATATGAAATGTTGTTCTTTGTGCAATTTAAAGGCTGTACATTATTATCAATTTACACAAATTACAAAGAAAACCTCTAGTTTATTGTTTGTGTGTCGCTTATAGGCTCTGTTTAGCTTCTACTTAAAGCACCCATATTATGCTCATTTTCAGGTTCATAATTGTATTTTGAGGTTGTACCAGAATAGGTTTAAATGGTTTCATTTTCAAAAAACACTATATTTTTGTTGTACTGCACATTGCTGCAGCTCCTTCTTTCACCCTGTTTTCCGCCTGTTTTCAGCTCTGTTTTAGTTACATACTTCAGTCAGTTACAAGGCAGGATTAGCAGGGAGACTTCTTCTAAACGAGGGCGCACTTCCAATTTTGTGTGGAATACCTGCAGAACAGGGACATGGAAGTTGTTCTTTTGTAGATTATGGTGAACTAGTGTTGTAGCAGTGTTTTGCCATTGAGAACGAGCTAGCATGCTAGCGCTACGGTTAGCCCGTCGTCTCTGCTAGTGAAAAAAGTGTAAAAAGCCCTGCAGATTTTGAACAGCTCACCCGGAGACTGAAGGCAGGACACATTCAGAAACCTGTATCTCACTCAAAACAACATGGGTGGTTTTTTTTCCAAGTTTGTATGCGTGTGGAAGCACACAAAATAACAAGTCAAATCGCAGAAAAAGTGATTTTTTTCATAATATGGGCACTTTAAGACCCATGTAGAATGTAAGATAAAGCAAAAATGAAAGCAAATAATAATGATAAATTAGCTTACTGTAATACAAGACTTAATAACTCCACCCCAATACAAGTTAGTCAAATGTAGTTTGTGCTTACAGTATACAGTTTTCACTGGAACTTCTTTCTACCGAAGAAATAGTCCCAGTTTGCAGTGAGGTCAAGTATCTGGGACGAGATACATTGATGAGCTGAGTTTTTGAATTGTCATTTTTCAAATAAAAATGACCTCCATTGAATTGGGATGGCAGCTGAAGATTCATAGACTGAAGTCTCCAAACTACAACAGGGTTAAGTGAAAGAAAGAAAATGTAATTTTGACGAACCAACCTTTTCTAAATGCAACTTCATTCTCTTTGACCACAGGAACACTAGTCAGTGTACAAATGCCAAACGCCCTGGAGCCAACCAACATCTAAAGGCTGGAGCCAACACTGATACTTGTAGAATCAATGCTGCCGTCGATACCGTACACAGACTGCCAATACACTCAAGGCTTAAATCATTCACCTGTGGTGTCTTACGTAGGGTGCTGTCGGTATATCTTCCCCGTATGACAGCTGCACACCATCAAAGCCCAACGGCAAACCCAGGTGTAGTCCCAGCCAAACTGTGATCTCAGACACGAACAATATACATGGAGATTGCAGCTGTAAGTAAGACCGTGATGAATGAGACAGACTTGGAGGTGATTGTGCATGTCTACTCTGATGGTGGTGCATTTAAATTGGGCTGTGCATGTAAATGTTTTCCCTTAATTGGTAGCCAGAAGAGCTTTATCACCCGAGGTGAATACAGATCTGCAACACAGACGACGGAAAAAAAATTCAATTCAGATTTAATGAGCTGTAAGGGTGGAAATCTAGGTTTGTGCTGATAGGTTGAGCAGGGAGCCACTTCTCTTTGTACTGAGACATAGAGATTTTCTCTTTTTACAAACTCCGGTGATTAATGTCCTATGTTTGACCTTATTGACTTAAAGCTCAAATGAGGAAATTGCTCTCGAGAGCGGTGCACTTTACCCTTCATTCAGACCAGCATGTCTCATGTGCGGATCGTGTTTCCTTGAATGGCAGATTGGTCAGACCCATTTTCCTGTGCAGAGGGGGGGAAAAAGCCAAATTAATTTTGAAAATGCACTACAAACAGCTGGGATGGGCTGCAGATGGCTGTACTGTGTGTTCAGGTGGACCGGACATCATGGTCTTTACTGTTGAGAGGGCTTCTTGATTAAAGTTGCCTCTGAGACAAATCTGCATGCTAGACAGCTCCTTTATGGTTGTGACAAAGTGTAGGCAAAAATACACGACAGGAAAGGGCCACGGGGAGCTCCAAAGTAAAGATCTGAAAACACAGCAGATGCCCATACTGAAAGAATTCCAATAAATCATCAAATAATAGTGGTTGCTGTTGGAGCTATCGTCTTCACAAATCACAGCATGCAAACTCCTCACAGCAAATGAGATGCCACTCGTTTTAAAATGGCCACGTATACACGTTTGATGCCACACATGAGAAAATATTGTTGAGGCTATTTATCCATTTTAACAACTAGGAATTCTTATCAGGCTTGGGGAAAAACAATTTGAGTGCACAAAGAAAGGTGATTTATGGACATGCTTTTTGTGTTAGTGAAATCTAAATCTGATCTGATACCGCAGTGCAATTGAAATTGTTGTAAAGGCACTGCATGGCAGCACCAACGTCAACCTCATGTACTGATAGATGACTGTAATAAAGTGCAGCTACAGCGCTGTATAACGTGACATTTTTCAGCCTATGTTGAGGATCCTGGAAGTTATGAGTAAAATGGAGATTTTGCATGAACATACTTAATATCAAGACGGCCATTTATCCTTCAAAAACAGAACCACTGAAATCAATAGAGCCACTGATATGTTTTCTGTATTGTACACTGGCACAAAATCAATGTAATACGGGTTTTCAGAATATCCGGTTGGACGTCTTAATTTGTGCAATTGGTGGATAATCTTGGGAGATTTCCTCTGGGTCTCTTCTCAAGCAGCCGTACAGTTTGTTTTAAGCGGTTCAGTTACAAGGCTTTCCACGCCATCGGAGCAACTGTGTGATTACTGCGCGCTCTTCGGAGGCTCTGTGGAGCCTGCTAGACTGCTGGAGCTAATCTCAGTTTAGCATTCCCATACAAAAGCTGTCTTTGTGGTTACTCAAACAATGGCAGATCACTAGAAGCCTCAGATCAGGCCGTCTGTGAACACAATGGCATGCAGCCCTCAGTTCTCAATCTTCCTGAAATGACAGTTTGTACATGTAAGCCGCCGCTCAAGTGCTCTCCCAGCGGACTGTCCCCGCCGCCTTGATCCTTTGGCATCAACACCGCTGTGCTTATGACTCATTCTTGCACATGCTTTAAATGAAAGTGACTTGAAATGTCTTACAGAGAAGTAATAGAAGTAGTAAAAACATGAAAAGCAGGAACAGAGGAGCAACACGGCGGTCAGATAAAAATGCATACATGCATATAGGTGAGCTCTTTGTTTACATGATGATGCTAACTGATGAGACTAACCTCTTCAGGCAGGTGGTGATAATAATAATAATAATAATAATAATAATAATAATTATAATAATAATTATAATAATAATTATAATGTCACTATCAATAATGCATTTTATTTATACAGCACATTTTAGAACATCAAAGACACTTCGCAGTGTTTAAAAGGAAAAGCAATCCATAAAATACACACTAAAAATACACACACATTAACACACATTACACTAATACACATTAATCAGATTTGTTCAAGTCATGTGATTAGAACATGCCCAGATTGTGTTTGTGGATAGGCCCAGAGGAAGGGGGCAGCTAGGAGAAGGCTCTGTCACCACAGGTCTATAGACAACATTTCATTTACGGGATGTCCTTCACCTTCCACTTTCTTTGTGTTGGCCCTTAAACTCCGGTCGATTTGGGAAACATCCTCCGAGCCAGAACCGACAATCAAATTATATTTATCTTTTATTTTTTAGTAAAATTCTTATCACACGCTCAACAGCCATTTTAATTCCAGAGCTCGCCTCCCTATGTGCACATGTTCCGCCAAAACAAGTGCCTTGCCGAGGCTATTGTGCAACGGCACTGTGGCTCTCCTGAACATTTTGATTTAAGAAGATATGTGAAAATGCCTTTTGACCTCAGAGTGTAATCAAAGCATTAAAAAAAAAAAATCACTCAAATCAGCAGGAGAAGGCCTGTACAAACGGCAGTTTACACCCGTTTGCAGCTCTGTCTCTGTTGTCGAAGGGGGGGATGGTGAACACCAAAACTAATTATTCTGGGGGGTTGCGACTCGAAAAGGTTGAGAATCACTGATCTAGTGGATTAAAAAAGCAATTGATGTTATAATTCTAGTACCAAATTTATATTATAAAAGACTGATACTTGGCATCCGGGTATCGATACAGAATTGCCACAGACAATATTGCGATACTATGCTATATAGATATATATTAGATATTTTACCCCCACCCCTACTGCAGGCTTGATCATCTCACCTGCTTTCCCACCAGACACTTAAAGAGGCTAAAAGTCTGTGAACACACACTCACAGCTCCTGACAGGGCATTGATGGAAAGCGTTGTAGCAACTATGCCCTTCTAGCATAATGTTGTAACATGCTTATTATTTCCACTGGGCCCTGTTGAAATCCATACTTGGTGTATCATTCCTGCCATGCATACTAATGAACCCCATGCTAACTGACGAATCCTGCGCTCACCGGCTATTTATAACTGTTACTGGGATCACAAATAAAAGCTGAGAGGTTTATAGAAAACTAAAGCGACATCATGCAGAGTTCTAAAATCCAAGAAAGGGAAATAAAATAACACTGAAAAAACCTGTAGGACCATTTCCAGAGAAACCAGAAGCAGCACATTAAAGATCTTTTAGTTTAGTGGTCATATAAAAAAAAGAACATACTCAACATTGGCTCAAGGGTTAAAATGTACCTTCTAGGGTTGTATGATTCCGAAAATGTCACGATTCAAGATAAATATTTAGGCTCCCGATTCGATTCAAAAATCGATTTTCGCTTCAAAACAAATTCTCGATTCAAAAAACGATTCACGGTATGTAAATGTAGTTACTTTTCCCATATGTGTGTGTGTGTGTATATATATGTATGTGTGTGTAGATATAATGAAATATTTACTAGAGAATATATATATATATATATATATATATATATATATATATATATATATATATATATATATATATCCCTTAGTACATTCATGTGGATTTTTTATTTTGTTTATTTAGTATCTTTTTTTGTTCATATTATTCATGTGGATTTGTTTGCTATTTGTTATTTTAACATCCTGTTTTTGATGTATGTGTATGTTGTGTGTGATGTCTGTAAGCTACTTGGACCTTGAAATTCCCCTTGGGCGTCAATAAAGTGTGATGTGTCATGTGATTGCAGTAGACATACAATTTTTTTTTAAATAATAAAAAAAAATGAATTGACTTTTGGAATTCTATGAATCGATTTTGAAATGGTAGAGCTTGAATTGCACGCCCCTAGTAACTTCAGTGTGCTGAGGTTGAATCTGGCCTAGGAACGTTTCCACATCATCCTCTCTGGGCCCTATGTTAAAGGTGCTCTAAGCGATGTCACACGTTTTTTTGTCTACATTTTTTGTCACATACAGCAAACATCTCCTTACTATCCGCAAGCCGACTGTCCCCTGAACACAATGTAAAAAACGGCCAACCTGGGGTCCGTTTCAGAAAGCAGGTTTAGTGAAAACTCTGAGTTTGAGATGAGGGAAACTCTGGGTTTTCTGTTCCAGAAAGAGAGGGAACTTTACTATGGTAACTTAACCTCAGAGTCAGTTACTATGGTAACTGAGCCTGTGAACCTAACCTGGTCGGGAGCAGGTTTTCTTCAAGAATCCTCGAGTTTCTCTCAGTCTCCTCCCTCTGACACTGACCTCTGACCTCTTTCATTTCCTCATTCATTCGCTGAGTCTGTAACTGGCACATTTCAGCGCAGTTTGTTATATCGGCATGAATAAAAAAAACACTGTTGGTTTATTAACTGTTAGGCAGACTTTAAAACATTGTTTTTTCTCAAAACATGGCATTTCCTTGTGTCGACGATCCCGTTGATGAAGCTGTATTACTTCGCAGGGAGTTAAACATACGTCGGGAGATGATATTGAGGCCCCGACGCATTTTAATTTCCAGATAACTTCCTATTTGAGTGGTATGGTTTTTCTTCCCAGTCTATCAGTTATGTAGCCTACATAACCTTATCCGTCCTCATATCACGTCACCCATACATCCCAGCACATTATTTGTGTTGCATTACAGTTTTCTTTACAACATTGCGGAGCATTTTAGGAGCATTTTAGTAAAGCCACTGTATAGCAGAAGAGATCGCTCTGAAACGTGCTTTAAACAGTTGTAGTGTTCCCTGGACACAAACCAGTCTGAGCCATTAAAAAGGAGTTCCACAGTATTGCAGGTGAATGATGTAAACCCTTTGCAATAAAAGATTATGAATTCTAATTCTGTTAATGGTGCTGCAGCCTCAGAATGGAAGTAGAAGGCCTAGGACCTTTTTGCCCGCAGTATTGCACCTAAATGAAATAGATTTTCAGTAAAATTAGGCTTTACTTATGATTAAATATGATATACATTATATTGGAATGTATGCATTTACTGTAGCAGCAAATTTCTCCCACGCAAATTCTCTCTCTTTTGCAGCAGCCGCTGTGTTGCTTTTTAAACGTAATACATGTTCAAACTTGCATATGCGCATGAGTATTTTGGCCGACCCGTTTGTTTGTGGTTGTTGCCATGGTGAATCGTAGCATCATGGCTCCATTCATGCTGCCTTTTTGTTATGGTGGTGCTCCGAGTTGATTGAACTAACTCATATCAGCTGTTCTGGAACCGAAAACTCAGAGTTTCCATCTCAGGGTAAATCTCAGAGTTTGTTAAACCTCCTTCCTGAAATAGGGCCCTGGTTTAGTGAAAACTCTGAGTTTGTTAACCCTGAGATGAGGGAAACTCTGGGTTTTCTGTTCCAGAAAGAGAGGGAACTTAACCTCAGAGTCAGTTGCTATGGTAACTTAACCTCAGAGTCAGTTACTATGGTAACTGAGCCTGTGAACCTAACCTGGTCGGGAACAGGTTTTCTTCAAGAATCCTCGAGTTTCTCTCAGTCTCCTCCCTCTGACACAGCGCTCTTTGGGTTTCCTCATTCATTCATTCAGTCTGTAACAGGCACATTTCAACACTAGTTATATCGGCATGAATAGAAAAAACATTGTTGGTTTATTAACTGTTGGGCAGACTATAAAACATTTTTGTTCCGAACATGGCATTTCCTTTTGTCAACGATCCCGCTGATGAAGAAGCTGTATTACTATACGATTATATTGTCAGAAGAGTGTAACTCGCTCTGAAACGTTTTTTAAACGTTTTTGTAGAGTTCCCTGGACACAAATCAGTAAGAGACATTAAAAAAAAAAAATGTATTGTAAATTATAATTCTGTTAATGATGGTGCTGCAACCTAAGAATGGGATTAGTACATTCCGGTTTTCACCAGTAATATTATAGGTTACCTGTGATTAAATATGAAATAAATACACTATATTAGAGCTTACGCATTGACTCGAGCAGCAATTTTCTCCCACACCAATTCTCGCTATTTTGCAGCAGCAGCCATGTTGCTTTTTTAACAAAATACATGTTCAAACTCGCTGTATGTGCGCATGAGTATTTCCGCCGACCAGTTTGTTTGTGGTTGTTACCATGGTGAATCGTATTATCATGGCTCCATCAACAATTATATTCTAGCCTCCGTTGAAGACCATTTGGAGGTTTTTGTCACCAACATCAGACTGTACGTCACCACCGTCAGACAGAAAACCTGACGGTGGTGACAAAAACCTACTCTTCACATGATATGCATGCTCAGGATTGTTATTTTTTGGACCCAATAGTTAAATAAAGTTGTTAAGCAAGAAGCCAATGACTTGTGTGGTATACATTTTGGAATTGTATGTTGTTATGAGGCCACTGTCACCAGATTAGTGTCACCATCCTCAGTTCTAAAGTCACCACCGTCAGAGGGAGTTTTATTTGTTTTAAATGAATATGCGTACAATATGTTTCTTCAGTGCTGTTGAGTTATTAAAGTAAAAGTCTTTTTTAATACAAAAAGATAGCAATACGCCAATAATGCACCTGAACACACCTCCCTGTAAGACCAGCACACCTATGGGCGCAAAGATAGGTGCAGGTGCATTTGCTATTGAAACGACGCTTTGGACATTGGACGGTCTTAAAAGCAAAGACACTTGTGTCGGTTTGGTAAAAAAGTGGCTCAAAATCTATATTACTGTAACGATTTAACAATAGCAGAATGCTACATATGTTATAGATGTAGACAGCTAAATAACAGCCATCATGGCGAGCCGTGCAAATATGCAACTGCTGTAGCTGCACATTGTGTTGTTGCAAAGGTTTAAATCATCTATGTGCATTATCTGCTTTTGAACAAACTGCATAACACATACAGCTACATTACATTTACGTTTTGAAGGGAATTACACTATTCTTACTTTTTTCCCCTTAGCAAATTAAATTGAAAAACTACAATTGAAATTGTACATTTTCATTGAATGTTTTAATAATATAAGTATAATGTATTATATTATTATCTTCTGCATCCAGTAAAGAAAATAGAATCTGTTGAAAGTAACCCATGTCATGGTGTCCAGAAGTTATAAATATATCCATATAAAACATAATAATCATATAACTTGATTGTTGTGTATCATTCAGCTGTGTCTCATCCCTCTCTGAGCAGCCTGTTTATATATATATGTTTTATGATAAATTCACAGAGGGATTTGTCACAGATGTCTTTTTCCCCCCTGCTGCAAAACCTCACATTTAACAATGAGATATGTTTGGAAATGCTGCACATCAAAACACATGACACATGAAAGCTAAGGGTAACATCTGCTCTCAAGAAAAAGGATAAATCCGCACATAGGTTGAAAGTGAGCTATTGATGGTGTGATAGCTCTGTGCACGGTATTTCTTATGTAAACAGAAACATGTTTAACACAGAATATACTGTATGTGTCAATATACATATCAAACCTTTGGGCATCTTTTGTCCTGACATACTCATGAAGCCTGACACCGTAACAGCAGCCGACTCAGCGAGTTCAACACAACCTTTTAGATTAGCATAAATCTTTAAAGTGGAAGCTGTCACTCATTTGGTTTGACTGGCATTACTGGTGATGTGAGGCAAACGAAAGGTAGCTAGATAAGCCTTTTGTCTTTGTCTGTTAAATGCCCTGACCTTGGGTTATTGAGCTTCCGTCAACTGCAGTCTCCACTATCCGTTGCTTATTTACCAGCTTTGTGCTTGTGTAAGGACATTCTGCTGAAGAGATGGATGACAGTTTTGAAGTTGTCTTTACAGACACTTAAGACTGTCATTAGTCATGACCTCACCTGGCACTCGGACAGAGGCTTATTTTTCAATGTTTAGCATAATGTGTGTGAGAGTGAAAATAATAACTTGACATTTGAGAGCAGCATCTGCTGCACAGTGGGGGCCGTGATGAGAAATGTAGTCTTGTTTGTCCATTTTGGGAAAATGTTTTGGACAGCATTGAGAAATGGCTGGGCCCATAATGTCATTATGCCTAGTTAGCTAACGTTATGCCTACTTGGATACCAAACTGATTTAACTAATGGACCAAATCACCACTGTATTATTATAAATGCAGGGGTTGTTGCAGCTGCCTGTGGGTTTCCAAGGCTTTGGAAATGTCCTTAACGTCCACATATTAAAGAGTGGAACTACTTCCATTCATTCATTCATTCATAGATATAGCTACGAAGAGTAATGCACTGTAATTTGTATGCAATGTTGGAATGTAACTAAGTACATTTACTCAAGTACTGCACTTAAGTACAAATGTTGAGGTAGTTGTACTTTAATAATAATAATAATAATAATAATAATAATACATTTTATTTAAAGGCACCTTTTTTGGCACTCAAGGACACCGTACGTAAGACATTTTAAAAACGCAAAAAATAAAGAATACAACAACAATAACAACAGAAAAAGGCAGAGCAATTGACATCAGGTCGAATAGGCAGTTTTAAACAGATGTGTTTTGAGTTGCAATTTGAAATGGGGGAATAAATCAATGTTTCTAAATTGGGGTGGAAATGAATTCCAGAGACGGGGAGCAGAGCAGCTGAATGCTCTGCTCCCCATGGTGGTGAGACGGGGGACTTCAACAGGCACGTGGGCGATGATGGAGACACATGGAGAGGTGTGATTGGGAGGAACGGCCTCCCTGATCTAAACCTGAGTGGTTGGTCATTGTTCATTGTTGGACTTCTGTGCTAGTCATGGATTGTCTATAACGAACACCATGTTCAAACATAGGGATGCTCATAAGTGTACTTGGTACCAGAGCATCCTAGGCCAAAGGTCAATGATCGATTTTATAATTGTTTCATCTGATCTGAGGCCGTATGTTTTGGACACTCGGGTGAAGAGAGGAGCGGAGTTGTCAACCGATCACCATCTGATGCTGAGTTGGGTCAGGGGCTGGGGGAATACTCTGGACATACCTGGTAAGCCCAAACGGGTAGTGCAGGTAACTTGGGAACGTCTCTATGTTAGAGGCAGAGCTGGAGAATGACGGGGGATTGTCATCGATTTCCCTGGGGGAAGTCGCTGAGGTAGTCAAACTCCACAGTGGCAAAGCCCCGGGGATTGATGAGATCTGTCCAGAAATGCTGAAAGCTCTGGGTGTGGAGGGGCTGTCTTGGTTGACACGCCTCTTCAACATTACGTGGAAGTCTGGGACAGTGCCAAAGGAGTGGCAGACCAGGGTGGTGGTTCCCCTGTTCAAAAAGGGGGACCAGAGGGTGTGTGCCAATTAAAGCGGTATCACACTTCTCAGCCTCCCTGGTAAAGTCTACTCCAAGGTGCTGGAAAGGAGGGTTGGGTTGGGTTGAAGAGGAACAATGCGGATTCCGTCCTGGTTGTGGAACAATGGACCAGATCTTCACTCTCGCAAGGATCCTGGAGGGAGCCTGGGAGTATGCCCATCCGGTCTACATGTGTTTTGTGGATCTGGAGAGAGTGTATGACCGGGTCCCCCGGGAGATACTGTGGGAGGTGCTGCAGGAGTATGGGGTGAGGGGGTCCCTTCTCAAAGCCATCCAATCTCTGTATGACCAAAGCGAGAGCTGCATCTGGGTTCTTGGCAATACATTGGACTTGTTTCAGGTGAGGGTTGGCCTCCGCCAGGGGTGCGCTTTGTCATCAATCCTGTTTGTAATATTTATGGACAGGATATCGAGGCGTAGTTGGGGTGGGGAGGGGTTGCAGTTCGGTGGGCTGGGGATCTTATCGCTGCTCTTTGCAGATGATGTGGTCCTGATGGCATCATTGGCATGTGACCTTCAGCACTCGCTGGATCGGTTTGCAGCCGAGTGTGAAGCGACTGGGATGAAGATCAGCACCTCTAAATCTGAGGCCATGGTTCTCAGCAGGAAACCGATGGAGTGCCTTCTCCAGGTAGGGAATGAGTCCTTACCCCACATGAAGGAGTTCAAATACCTTGGGGTCTTGTTTGCGAGTGAAGGGACAATGGAGCGGGAGATTGGTCGGATAATCGGCGCAGCAGGGGCGGTAATACATTTAATTTATCGCACTGTTGTGACGAAAAGAGAGCTGAGCCAGAAGGCAAAGCTCTCAATCTACCGGTAAGTTTTTGTTCCTACCCTCACCTATGGTCATGAAGGCTGGAGGTCATGACTGAAAGAACGAGATCCAGCGTACAAGGAGCCAAAATGGGTTTCCTCAGGAGGGTGGCTGGCGCCTCCCTTAGAGATAGGGTGAGAAGCACAGTCATCAAAAACAACCTTTGAATGTACACACGTTCCACCAAAACAAGTTCTTTCCCGAGGCTATTTTGCAGAGGCATCGTTGCTCCGTCCGACACTTAGCACTGCCCAAGACGATTGTGGTCGCTTTAAAGAAATGCCAATAAACCAGAGCACGTTTTCTCCCATCCTGAAATGCTGCGTGGACTAGCCAGACCCTCCTCCACAGCGCTGTGGAGGAAGGTCTGGCAAAGCGAGACTTTTGCTTAAGTAACAATTTCAATGCAGGAGTTTTACTTGTAACAGAGTATGGTTACAGTGGTGTATTAGTACTTTTACTTAAAGGATCTGAATACTTTTTCCACCACTGTTTGTTGTATTCCATGTATTTATTCTTGTATGCCTCACATTACCTGCCACTGTATAAGACCGCAAAGAACCCCCTAACCCTAACCCTGACCCTAAAACACAGGGCTTTCAAGTGGTGGAGCAGAGTTCATGTTCAGGTGAAAACACAAGACTTTCACCCAGGAAACCGGTGTTTGTGTCCCGGAAGTACTACTTAAGGGGACCGGTGTTTTGGTTCTGGCTCTGACCACAGGAACAGTGACGGGACAGCTCGCTTCAACGCAATGTAATAACTCCTGAAAATAATGTCCATCTCGCAAATGTATCTGTCTCTGCAGTCATCTCAACCATCGAATACAACAACAGGAATTAATACGCATGGCTTTTTTTCCCTGTGAAGAAATGTTTTGCGGTGTTGGGGAATTCTTAAAAAAACATTATCCCACTAAATGTTGTGTTAAAATGCATTGTAACCCGCGTTACTGAGATTGTATCGGGTATAATATTACCGAAATGTAATTAGTAATGCGCTGTATTACTGTGTTACAGCAAAAAGGAATACATTACTGTAATTGCGTTACTTTTGTAATGGGTTACTCACAACACTTGGACTTGGATGGTCATTGGGGTTCATCTTCACCTTAAGTGCCACCAGGGGGTCTTATCTTCCACTTTATCCTTAGCCTAGTCTCGCATAGTCAGACCTTCCTCCACAGCGCTGCAAAGGAGGATCTGTCTAGTCCACACAGCATTCCTGGGTGGGGGAAAAACGTGCTCTGGTTTATTGGCATTTCTTTTAACCAATCACAATCGTCATGGGCGGCGCTAAGCAGCGGACGGAGCTACGGTGCCTCTGCAAAATAGCCTCAGCAAGGAACTTGTATTGGTGGAACATGTATGTTCAAAAGTTGTTTTAGTCGTGCAACAGAAAACTGAGATTGGACAGATAGTCTAGCTAGCTGTCTGGATTTACCCTGCAGAGATCTGAGGAGCAGTTAACCATAGTCCTGAAAAATTCAGCAGAGTTTAAAATTCCAACACAAAGAAAGCGGAAGGAAACAGCCGAAAAGACTTCTGGCAGAATTTCCGGCGTCACCGGAACAATCCAGAAAGTGGAACGTTGTGGATATAGACTATCCTTAGCCCTATTCACACAGGACTAGTATTACCAGGGGACCTCATGTGATTTAGAAATGACCCCCCTACGTCTGTGTTTTGTGTGCCACATTCGCAAAGGATAAGCAAAGTCTGTATTTTATTAAAATTTAGGGCTGTTGTTTTTGTATTAGCACAATTAGCCATTTGGAAAGCGTAACTATACCTGCCATTGCCTTGTTTCCGGGTCTCATTACAAACCATGTGAGGCATCAGTCTATTGAGTTTATTTAGAATTATGTAACTGCTGATGAGGCCAGTAGTGTTACAAATTAGTTGTCTCTCTTCTGTGCCAATGCTCAGGATTTAGCCTCTTTCTGCTCTGTGGCAGCATTTAATCTGTCAGATTATATTCTGTGCACCACACTGATGGAGCCTGTGCAAACTTTAAATTCATTTGAATGTTTAACAAGCATGGAAGCGTATGCTTTATTAATATCTGTGTTGAACAGAAGAAGAAGAAAAAAACAGCAGTGACTGGTGTTCCTTTCAGCCACACACTGCTTTTAGTGCTTTTTAGGTATGGTGCCCACACAAAGACTTTTTTCCCTTTTCAATTACCTGGCTCAAAGCTATAGGGATCCCAGAGAGAGCAAACAAAGCTTTTATCAGTCAATCACCAGCAGTGGAGGCATGTAGTTGTGTGCCTTTAAAATTGGAGGCTATGTGGTTATTAAGCCTTTCCTTCTTCTGCAAGAAAAACGGATATCTTTTGAGGGAGCTTTTCTCAACTCACTGATATTCTTTCACACATGAAATAGACCCAATAACAGCTAAGCTCCAGCCTGAGCCTGAACTCCAAAGTACTTTTTGTTTCATCGCCAATGGCCAAAGGTTGCCTTTGTGTCAGTTACTGAATGTGACCAATACCTACAATAAGCCACTGAAATTCATACAAAAGATTTCTGAAAACCTGAAAAAATGCTGAATAGTGTCTTTGAAATTACAGATATAGTTTATCTTATAAAATGACTTTGCCTTTTCTCAAAGTTTCAGTAGTCACCAGTGGTGGAATGTAACTTAGTACATTTACTCCAGTACTGTACTTAAGTACAAATGTTGAGGTACTTATACTTTACTTATCTTTTTGTGCATGTTATAGGTTTACAAAGTGAAAAACCCCAAAGTCCCCCCCAAAGGGACTTAGCATCTCTAACAGAAAACACTGTTCACAAACTGCTCCAAACAGCTCTGTTGTAGTCCAGCCTTTACTTCAGAGACAAACGTGGTCACTTTGGAACACACGTTATAATGCTCGCCTAGCTGCTAGCATGGCACGCCCTCATACTCTGCTTTTGACTGGCTAGCAGTACATACTGCGCATGTGCAACTCCCAACCAAGATGGAACAGAAGTGAGCTCTCTCAATCTGTAGCTAAAACAGAGAGCTCAACACACAGGGTGAAAAGAGGAGCTGCAGCAATGTGCAGTACAACAAATATATGGTGTTTTCTGAAAATTAAACCACATAAACCTATTCTGGTACAACCTCTAAATACAATTATGAACCTGAAAATGAGCATAATATGAGCACTTTAAGTAACATTTTAAATGCAGGACTTTTACTTGTAACAGAGTATTTTTACAGTGTGGTAACGGTACTTTTACTTAGGTAAAGGATCTGAATACTTCTTCCACCACTGGTAGCCACCCAATGTTACCACATGTAACTTCCCACTTACTGTACAGTAGGTGCTTTTATTGCTTCCCTGAGAAACAGAATACCTCTTCCTTGCCTGTGGGAGCTTGCAGTATCGTATGGGTGCATTTTTGAATTTGGGGAGAATTGTTTGCTTGATTTCACCTTTAGCATGCTCCGTGGAAGTTACTCTTTTTGGCCCCTCTCTCTCAGCAGAAGAAATATATTGGATAGAGAAACGTCAGGTGACATAAAACTAATGGGCTTTAAATTTAACCATGAGAAGAGAACATGATTGGAAAACTTTCAGAAGAATGTAAAATTATACCTCAGCGTCCCTGAGGAAGAGTCTGAAGCATCGGAGGACCTGTGTAATTCTCTCTCTGATGAAAACCCTTAATACCGATTTATCTGATCAAGAGCGTCTCAACAGGTCTCTCAGGTCTGCTTGAGGAATACTAATAAACCAGGCACAACTTTGTTCAGAAAATAACTGAACACACCTTAAAAACAACATCATTTGATCACCCACGGCTTATAACTGTGACTGCCGTATTGGATATTTTTTGTCTCTGCTAAAAATAGACGTTATGATCACTTTTAGCCAACAATAATGTGTTTAATATAAATGCCTACCCTCAAAAATGAAATATCAACTGTATTGACACAAACAATATCAGAAAAAAGAGGTCTCTTGACGCGATTAGAATGATTAAGTAACTAACTATTAACACCAGTCTGAAAAACGAGAAAAAGCTGCAAATGCTAAATCTCACTCAAACAAAGAAGAGCACAGTTTACTGTATAAATTGAGTCATGTTCAGTTATTCATGTTAATGTGAAATAAAATGATGGATATGATTCATTTTCTTTCCGGGGGGGAAAAGTGTATCCCTAAACTTTATCAAACTTCTCCCAGTATCAAATCTTTTTCACAGAAGCTACTAAAGCCCAGTATTTGATGAGAGAAAAAGAAAAGCCATGGCATCATTTTCAACCAAAATGGCACTGGAAATGGCAGTCTGGTCAGAAGCTGCGAGAGAATGATCCAGTTCTACATGCAATCTGTTTTCAGTTGGGACTATATTGATCCTTTGCTATTAACTCCCAGATGGTTAAAATGAATTGTCCAATAAATTACCCCAGTTATTGCATGCAACTGTTTAATTTGTTTTTTAACCTTGGTTCTTTTGATTTTTTTATACTAATGAACCAGCATGTTTGTTAGGTTGGACAGCCATAACAACTACCCCAAATTATTCCTGTGATTCCATGTTTTTCTAAGAGTAAATAGGTGAAAATAAACCCATCAGAAAAGTAAAAAATAAATAAATAAATAAAAAAGTCACATTTGTATATCATATTTCAAAAAATCTATTTGGCTTTTCTCTTCCTTCCAAAGCAAACATCATTTTATTTTTCATGGTCAAAGGACAGGTGGATATAATCTGTTTCTGGTGTCATGAAGATCAGTGAATCATCATTTTCTAATGATGTGTTAGATGTGAAATATTCTTCTTTGAGCTAAAATGGAATCAGTCTTTTCTGAGATTTGGAGGAAATCAAAGGCAGCTGCCAGCACTTGAAGTACATCTGGTTTTAAAAATAAGAACAAAGGCTTCTCTAGTGTAGTACCTCTAAAATCTCTTAAACCCTATTCTCTGTCTCCCAGTTTCAGATGTTCACGTTCAGTGCAGGGCTTGGTGATGTACCAAGACATCCTCACAGTGTGGGGCCAAAAGATGGAGGTGCCAAACAGTAGTTAATTTGGGTCGACAGGGGCCCGTTGCGGCTGAGAGGCCTCTTTTTCAATTTCTACTGCTCCAAATTAAAGCCAAAGTCCCAGCGAAGCACACAAACTGTTTGCTTACAAAGTTGTTAGAGCATCTCTTGTAATTTATCATCCAGCCTTACACTTGGTGCCTTGGGTCTGCCTGGACAGGTATCACCTTATGAAGGACAATGAGGACAAGCCTTCTTCTGTGCGCTGGGAAGCTTTTGTAAGTCAACAGCTACAGATGCAGAGACACAGACAAGACTTTCATGTGTGCTGGGTTGCATTTGCTTTCTCCAAAGGATGTGTCCTTTACCTGACATCAGACTTGACTCATATGCAGCCGTGGCACTTCAAGCTAAAAAAGCTTACCATCCCAATTTTCCCTGTGCAGTGAAAAGCAATAAATGGAATCCCTGTGGACCCTCGCACGCTTTAGAGATGCCTCTTTGTGTAAAGAGGAGGTAATCACGCATAACTGCTCAAACGTCATGTGGACATGGGAGTCATAAACAAGAGCCCAGCACTTGCCACTTTGGCAGATTGCACTGTCAGGAGGTAAACAACAGAAAGAATGAGGAAGGGATCATCTGATAGGAAATGTCAGATCATGATTGGATTAAAAAAAATAACTTATAAATTAGGGTCATTAATCATGAGCTGGGAAGACAGTGACAGGTCTTGTTCTCAAAGGCTCTCCTCTGGAACTAAGCTAAGTGTCACCCGGAAATTGTGCAATTAC